>CAJUYI010000718.1:19641-47009 GCA_910591695.1 Galerucella pusilla | reverse complement strand
ATAATGAATTTATTCCATTTGGCTTTTACACACTGTATATGTATGTATGTGTTTTGGTGTGACATTCACTGAGACCTAAAAGATCTATTGTGCCCCCTTATTTTTACTCAGTTTCTGAGGAGTCTCAGAAACTAGTAGTTTCTTTAGTCCTATTTCCCGGAGGAATTTCAGGATGTCTGCAGGCCTCAACTTAGGCAAATGTTCCTCTTCTATCCAGTAATCTCCTAGTTGCTGTGCTATGAAGTCCTGTGCAGTTGGAAAGTATGTGGATGGAGGCTTCTTCTTCCATTCCACAAAATCTGCATTCTTCTTCCTCCACTATTTTGAGCTTTTTCAGGTGCCCATTCAGGCGACAATGTCCCGTTAGGATCCCTGTTAAAACTCTTAGCGCAGTTTTACTTTGACTTATGCATTCTTTTGATCTCAACAGGTTGTAGTCACCCAGAAGAGTCTTTGATTGTTTAAGCCCTACTAGATCTTTCCAATGGTCAGATCTTCTCTTTTTCTCGGCTTTACCTATTTCTTCCAATATTACATTGGGGATGATTCCGCAAAAGGGTTCAGGCCCCCAGAAAGGTATTTCAGTCTCCCTCTTTGCTAGTTCATCTGCTATTTCATTTCCTTCAATTGCAGTGTGTCCTAGAATCCATAGTAAGGTGACTATTGTTCTCGCCTAGTTCATTGAGTTTGTCTAGGCATTTCCACACCATTTTGGAACTGATTACACAGGAGCTCAGTGCCTTAATGGCTGCTTGACTATCTGATAGAGACTGGTTAGATATGGTATACTCTACTCATGCTGTAATTTCTATTTTACTTTTGGGGTCAACATATTTGGAATTATCCCTATATACGTTGCACTGTTTGATTGTAACAACATATATATTATTATTCTTTTATGTAATTCATCACAAAAAAACAAGTTCATGGTTGATTGACCGGTTTATTCTTTAGTAAATTGGTTTTGGTGTGAGTGAAAGCAATGTTTATTGTGAAATGAAGTGCATCAGTTAAGTGACTTGGTTTTAAGTTTATATCCTGTAAAAATAACCTACCACTTTTTGTGGCGTGACTATTTTGTCGAAAAAATTATTATTTATGCCACTGTGAAGCAATACAGAATCTTAGGCCACAGCACCTAGGAGACAACTGGATAGAGGAGGGACTCTATACTAATGATTTGGTATACATTCTATAATAATAATATAACCAGAGAAACTGCACAAAAGAGGTTTCTGAAGTATTGAGATTTTAAAGTAAGATGATCTTATCCATCAAGAGGAGTTGATTATCAATGTCTCTTGTACAAATTCAATATTGAAAGTATAGTCTTCCGTAGAATGTTGTCATTCTTATCTATCTATCCATATAAGATTTTTCATGGTGGAATTATGTGTTGAGAGATTCCGAGTAAGATCAGTCTTAACAGTGGCGGCTAGTACAAAAGAGCTGAAGTGCTGCAGATCTCCCAAAAAATCTTCTTGTCAACCAAAATATTTTCTTTGATCAAATTTATGATATATTTTGACACGCAATATATAAAGATTCAAATTTTCAATGTTAATGAATATTTTCAGTTTTTTCCCGAAATATTCTGGATCAATTTTGGCGAATTGGTACTACAATATTTCAATGAAATTCAAAATCCGGATATCGGAACAGCTTTCCTATTATTACCATTTTCCTAAAGGTCTTCATTTTTTTAAACGACTTTAAATGATTTCAACTTCAATTTCAACATCTATCACATAATCTCCACTTCTTTCAACATTTGATGATAATGGCAAAAATGAATTCAATAAAAAAAAGAAGGAAAGTAGTCTGCTGAGAAAACCAAAGTGAGAAAATAGATGTTAAAAATATCTTCAAAATGTATTTGAACTACATAGAGGGTGGACATCTTAGTTGCAATAGGTGAATCTAGACCATTGAACATAAAAATAATAACAATATACCTAATAATAAGAATGTTTATCAAAAAAAGTTATAATTCCCAATATCTTTCAATATAGTTTTACAGTACAATTACTAATAAACCAGAGTACGATTGAGCCAGTGGCTGTACGTGGTGTCACATGTTGCTAAATTCAGCAGTTTGCGACTTGATGGTAAAGTCATATTTAATGAGGCATTATTAATGCAGTCTCATTTCAAAGATTCAGAGTCAAAATTTTTTATGGTGCTTTAATCATTTATGCATGTCTTAAATTAATTAATCTTTTGTATTGCTATGGCCGCTGCCATAAAATGCGGGTTTAAAATTTAAATCTCCATGATTAGATATTATAATATATATTTATCATCGTCACAAAACAATTACATTAATTTTAATCCAATCACTCATAACCATAATTCTACTAACCAAAACTCGGTTTGGATTTCAAATGCCATGCATTTATAGCACAATCAATTATAAAAATGTCAAAAACATCTTGTATGGTTATCATTTATTTAGGATGGGTTGTTTCATATATGGTGAATCATACGCGGTTCTATGGATTATCACATCCTACATTGTTCCGTCATCTGTTTTAACTATTAATAATCAATACATACGCTAATAATTCCGTTATGATAGGGTATGTTACATAGCTTATGCATCCTTTGTGTGGCGCTGCGCCAAACATATTACATATCCTCCAAAATACTGCAAATAAAGTAAACTATAGTACGATAGTACGATGACCGGAGCGGCGTTATTTGTGTAATATAATAGATTATCTGCTGCATTGATTAATTAAACTGTAAGGGAACTAAAAACAATAATCTGGTTGTATACTGTGAGATTATTTGGCATTTTCACACGTGTGGATTGAATTAAAAAAATAATGTACTATCTACCTACTTTTAAGAGTGATAAGCGAATTGTAATTTTTGGAGATTAAAAATAATACTGTTTTATTTACAGCCGTATGTACCGTTAATCGCTCTAAGCCGGTTCAACTTAACTGGTTTAAATAGTTGAGCGACCTCAGTGTTGCTTTGGAATGCACAAAAAGAAGATTAGTTAAACCAGAAAAAGTTTGACATAGTTGAAAAATTTAGGATTATAATTTTGTGTGAAAAACATTTGTTGGTGACAATGCTCTCTTTTGAGTATTCTCGTTCACAGTTACTATTTTTTAAATCTCAAAAAATACGAGTTGAATTAAAGGTCATTGTTGCCAAGTGGTTTTTATGACAATAATGACAGTTGAAGTCTATCATTCAGAACATAAGATTGCTTTATTGAAACAACAATGAATATGACGTTTTTGATGATTACTTAATGCATCAGCCATTGCTGTAGTTCTAGTAATTTGTATCTCCTCATTTTTATGAAGGCTTTTTAAACTGACATAATGACTGGTCCCTTCAAATTAACGGTACGATCAAGAGCACAAATATCCGAAAGGTTGAGGTGCCGAGATTTCTAAACTTCCGACTGGTGGAGACGAGCTAATCAATCAACCAACTTAGAAAACATACATAAATTAAATAAACACAACAAGGCAAAGCCTATAGCAATACATCAGCCCCATTATCCTCTTCATAGGTGCAAAGGTCATTTTGGATTAGACAATTTCTTGTGCGATATTCAGTTCAAGTTTCGGAACAATTTTAAATTTAAAATTGTATTAAAAATTGTCTGTCCAGTCAAATTTAAAAAAATAATAGTTCTATATTTTCTTAGCAATTCGATTTGTTGTTTGTGTTTCACGATAAAAATTTTCTCTGAAAATGACATTGATCTTGATAATTTGTGGTTGTGTCACAGATTATAAAGAGAACAGATACAAAAGCTTGACAGAGAACAGTAGGGAGAGAGAGAGAGAGAGAGAGATAGGTATTTAATAAATACAGAAATATATATTCGATTATGATAATTGTTTTAATTCATGGCGCAGTTTTAAAGATTTAGTGGAAACTTCCAAAAAAACTAGATCCGGCACTAGAATTGTTATTGTTCCTGAGTCAACAGTGCAGTTTGGAAGAGATTCAGAAAATATTCTAAACTGGCAACATCGCAGTCATACCGAGTTAATAAATACTTCAAATTCTCTGGCTCGCTAACTAACGGAATTTTTGTAAAGGTTATATTTATTTTATCTTCAAATCAAGTCACTGCGCATAATCTTGAACTGAATATTATTCAATAAATTGGAATAGTCTAAAAATGCCTGAAACGGTTGGCCAATATTTCACACAATAAATCTATTCCAAATATTGTTCCAAAACTTGGACTAAATATCACACGAGAAATTGTCTATAGTCTGTACAGAAAGTACGAGGAGTAATAAACCCTAATTAAGTATGCAAAACCTTTACAGGGAGCACCATGAAATTTTTGATAAATCTCTTACTTTAAATTACATTTCTTCCGTAAATCTAAAAACCAGGTAGATCGACCCCGTATTTGTTTCAGTTGTAGCAAAATTTAGGGTTTCTTTATTGTTAAAGCATTAGCAGACAAGCAATAACGCAATGCAGTGGTGTGTATTTTGGGAAAAAAATACGTTTTAAATTATAATATAATAAAAAATGAAAAGAAATAATTATTGGAATACATTTATTACTTACATTTTATTCTATATCCGACTCGGAAGAGGAAGAATCGTTGTTGACATTAATAATAATAGGGTCGATTAAATCATCACAAATATTGTCAATTTTCAACATATTTTCCTCTACTTTGATAACATGCTCGATACAGTTTGTCCAATTTTCCTTACTAACATTACTTACAGCACTCTCAAACAATTTCACAACATCGTTTATTTTAAAAGTAGTATTTTTTTTCCAACTTCCCCCTTTACCTGAGCCCATATTAATTCTATGGGATTAAGTTCACAATGATAAGGGGGAAGTCGAAGAACTGATATACCACGATAAAAAGCCATTTCTTCTACAATGTAGGTTTTGTATTTATTCTTGTTCATTTTTGCAATTCTGTAAAGTTCTTTCCTTAGTGGATCTTTTGGAAACTTAATATTTTTCGAAATAAGCCACTCCAAAAGCTCTGCTTTACGCCAACGACTTGTAGGCAATGCTTCTCGTAACCGTGAATGGTAACTTGCGTTGTCCATAACAATAACAGCCCCTTTTGGAATCAGATCCAACATTTGAACAAACCATTCCTCGAAGACATCCCCATTCATATCTTCGTGATAGTCCCCCGTGCGTTTTGAAATAAAAGTTAATAATCCACCATCAACAAAACCTTCAGAACTTCCAACATGGACAATGATAAGTCTTTTTCCTTTTCCAGATGGTGGCTGCAAACCTAACGACAAACCTTCCACGAATGCCTGCCTTCCGCTTTTAATGTTTTCATCTTGCCAAGATTTGGAAACTGTATATCCAGCATTTATACACACATATATACAAAAATATATAAAATAATTATTGTTACAGATTGGTTTGTTTTCTATTATGAATAAACTGTGTTGCCTTTCTTTATCAAACTTACTAAAATTTATGTACCTCTATCACTTTTTTTTTATTAAAATTAGTACATCCCGTTACCTCTGACCTAAATCGTATATTCCTTAGCATAGCTGAAACTCATTCGTTCAATACAAAATGTACCTTACGGTATACCCTCTTAAAATATATTTTGGTACGTCTATGAAATCTACTTAAATGAATGATTTATTACTCCTCGTACTTTCTGTACAGACTATAATCTTAAATAACCTTCAAAAAGAGATATATAAAATATTAGCCAGTACAAATCTATCTATAGCTTTAAATTTAGAAGCTGAAATACTATTTATTTTTTGAGCAAACTGTAATTACAGTGAAGTTAAAATATGAGTCCTTAAAGACCCGTTACACAACGGATGCTGGCCTAAAAATATTGCAGTACATTACTTAATAAATTATGGCAGCCATTACTCACTTGGTTAGTTTGCGCCACGAGAATTCAATGAGTGATGAACATAGAGCGTGAATTGAATAATATAGGACGTTTTTAAAACTACCACAGGCGAGTTTCTTATACAATGTAATCACGAAAAGCTTGACCATGCGTGAGAGATGAATGCGAATGCAATAATGGTAAATAACTCAATCATACCAATGAAAAATGAATTTTTGTGTGACTCTCAATATAACAATACTGCACTAACAGTTTTAACAGGGATCCTAACTGGACATTTTGCCGCCTGAACAAGCTCGAAATAGTGGAGGAACTGCACAGCACTTCAGAATCCTAGGGCACAACACCTAGAAGATTATTGGATAGAAGAGGGACATTTATCTAAGTTGAGCCTGCAAATATCCCAAATTATGTTCACACAATAATAGAACACTTAATTGAAAACACAAGCTTTTTAGAGTTGTCAAAAAATAGATAAATAAAATCGTTGTCACGGAAGAACACAATTTTGAATTTGAAGTACACAACAGTCAGGGAAATAGAACCAATCTACTAATCTCTGAAACTTTCCTTAGGAACTAAGTAGAAGTGAAGGGGCACAATAGATCTTTTAGATTCCAGCGAATCTCACCCCAATAACATTATTATACATTACTTAACAGCTCACATCGTTTTTGGTTGAGTTTTGACGAGAGTTTACTTTTCTTCTCGGCTTTATTCCAAGTAGAGGATGATAAAGAACAGCACAAGAAACAATGCTCCGTTCCATTTCGTTAAAAATAATGTGACAAAGGCGTAAAAGCATACAACAAATTTCCAATTATCCGCATATAAGCAGATAAAAAGACAATTTTAACAAGTAGATTAAGCGTTTGTCGGTTGTGGTGTAATCCTTAATAGGATTTTGAAAGTGGATTCGAGCTAAGGGAGGCTATACGAATTCGCCTACATGCGGGTTTATTCTTAAGTAAGAATCACTTTTCAATAAAAAGAAAATTGAGAGCAAATCCCAGAAAATACTTATTTTTTTGTGGAAAAATATTTTATTAGTTTAAATAGCATTTTGGAACTGATTACAGAAGCGCTCAGTGCTTTAATGGCTGTTTGATAATGTATTTTTCACAATAAATGTGGCTTTATTCATTTTTATAAATCATATTCTGAAGGCTTTTATTTGATTGTATCGCCACGTCATGTCTTTCATTTTTGGTTTTCAAAATATGTAAATTTAAATTAAAAACATCAACCTTATAAAGGAGAAAGATAATATTTACGTGTTTCTATATCTTGTATAATGATCACTGACACCAATATTGTCGAAAACGTTTTGGTTAACTTGCTCGACTCGTGTCCAAATAATTGACGCGTCCCCGCCGACGCGATGTCAGATGTCATCGTTGGAAACGCGATAGTTGCCTCTTTGATGTAGTCGACAATAGGATGTTATTTTGTTGGATATGCACTTGTACGTACAGTAGTATCAAAACTGTTTTCCTATGGGGTTTAAAAAAAAACAGGTACGTAGAAAGTATGACGCAAACCACACATTTTATATATTATAATGGTTGAAGTTGAGTATGACAACAATAACAAAATTTCAATCCATTACTTTGTAGAGATCATGTTTCTGTTGTATGTAATATGAAATAACTTTCTCTCTTTCACTCACAAAATGGCAATACGTAACATAATTATTGGCAGAATCTTTATATAGATACATAAATAAGTCACTATAAGAAAATAAACACATTCATACAATTGATCCATTAGATGAGACATAAAAGGTAGAACGTGTCGCGGGACACACGGTAGGAACTTTAGTTCCTTTTAAGCGAAAATTATGTAATACATCTGACGTTATAGATAAACAATTTGCATATTCCTCGGTGGTCGAGTAGTAAGCAAACCAGACTCTCACGCGGTAGACCCGTGAAGAGGTTTTTTCTTGTTATTTTTTTTTAAATAATTATTCTGCTTGATATTAATAACGACAACAGGTAGACGTTTGTAATATTTAGCAGAATATTCATTATTATAGATAATGGTACGGTACCCTTCATGAGGGAGTCCGACTGGCAACATCTACTTATAACAGCATCGTATATTTAAAAAGGGAAACCGTAGCATTATACAAATTGGACATTCAAGAACTGTACGTTTACCACAAAAAAATTAGTGGAAACATAAAATTTAATTGTTAAATTTTCATATTACAGTTTATAGAAATTTTTATTTTCTAGATTTTTTCTTAAGTGGGTCGTAGAAAAAATATGCTGTTCGACTCGTGTGGATTGTCCATATCGCACTTGAACGATTGAGCACTCCGCCCTCGGCGTCGTGCTCAAACTTCGTCCTCGTGTGATATGGCCATCATATCCACACAAACTACTATTTCTATCAAAATATGCCCCATCCATTTTAAAGTTATCCAATTAAAACATTCAAGTTTTCAAAATTTCAACACCCTGTATTTCGAAAAGTAAATGTGCTAGACCCCTTAATCCTCATATCATTTTGTCCAATTTTACGAGAGGAATCTACATGCAAACGTTGAAATTACCCTCAACGTTCGACATGCTTATACCATTTTTTGCGCGATCGTATTGAAATAAATAAAGTAATTCAATCTTCCAATTCATTTTTTGCTTACAAGCCATTTAGTATAAGTGCTCTTCGCCTTCAATTAGTACAGTAGGAAGATGGCAACATTTAGAGCATTATCGAAAGCACAGTATACCAAAACAACCAATAGTGCATCTCAGCCTCGCGCATCGCTTGTGCGCAATAATTTTATTTGGCCTTGAAACGGCCATTTGGGCTTAGATAGATAGATAGATGGATTTATGGGAATTAATTTTAAACTTTTAGTGTGTAATGACGTGTCTAAACATGTTGTGTTTGTTTATTTATAGAAGTGACTGGCATAACATTGTATACCTTTGTGTAAAGATCAAATAAATTTCTTGCTTTCTTTCTTTAATATCTTTTTTGAAATTCCTATTTATGTGTATTTCTCTTTAAGTGTATAATAAAATTGAACTCTTATATATAAATTTATAATAAATAAAACAGGAGAACAGGGAAATCCAAGAAACTAAACTGTCCCTAAACCGAAGTAGAATATACGCCGTCCTTGCCGAACTTAAGAGGTTTCTAAACCGAAATGGCGAACTGCGCACAACCGATGCGCGAAGTTGAGATGCACTACTGGTTGTTTTGGTATACTGTGTCGGAAGGATACAGTGGATTTTGTGCGTCGATTCATCACTATGGATTGGACTTGGGTCTATCACCATGATCCTAAATCAGAACAAGAGGCTGAAAAGTGGCGTGAGTCTGGTTATTCGGTACAGTTCGTTCGTGTACAGAACTCTGCTAAGAAGCGTCAGTTTTTTGAAAGAGAAGCTGTAACTAACGCCTTCGATTTCTGCTTAATTTCTGATTTCGTCAATGTTGACGCAGATTGCTTTGTTTCAGACATCTTGGGACCAGTTTGTTTGGAATGAGCTATTGAACGACAGTTGCAGCACCAAGGTTTTTTATTTTTGTCAACCTTTCTAGCTAAGAACACGATGCTTTATTTGCATTACGACGATAATTTTTCCATTTTTCAAATGAGGATAACAGCAAGGCTAGACCATCAAACACATTTCTGTTGAAGCCTTTTAATATATTTTACTTCCAATATTTCAAGTGTATCATTTTCTGGATATTAGATGACTCTAAACCAAAGGTCTCCATGTTTCAAAAACATTGAAATTTCATAAGACCAGTCCAAATAATTTCCTCCCTCTCGTAACTCAAACTAGGGTGGAGAATTTGATGAACTCTCTTGAGTTACCTACTGCGTTTGGCTATGTGATAAAAGTTTCAATTTCTTTTCCAATTATTTCATATGGAAGTCTACGCCTATTACCTGTAGGAATTGAATAAAGTTTACCCAGAAAAATGTAGTGAAAATATTTTCAATTGACATATCTATTATCGATTTTGTTTCCATAAGAGCTGAATATACTTTAAAACAGTTTACTAGCTAGGAGATTAGGTGTCTTCCAACAACCTCACATAGACTGACTCCTCGCAAGGAAATTTTTCACCTTATAGATAGTCTTTTTTCTACGCCCATGTCTGTGAACATCAAAAATCGCACTTTCGACATTCTTTGTAAGTGAAATTTAACAATAACATGCACGTAATAGATGATATATTATCTAATAACATATTATACGTGCGTTTAGATAAGAAGACTTTAATGTCTTTTTTTAATCAAGCTCCAATCAAATTTTTATCCATGCTCCACTTTATTTGGTCTAATTACATAGATTCATTCACTTGAAGAATATAGAAGCTTTTAGGAATGGTGAAATACATTATAAGTTAGAAGAGTGATTCCCCCAAATGTCGACAACAGATTATACAATTTCTCTAAAAACATGTCGCGTTATTTCATAAAAGAAAATAGATGAGCGTAGAATAAGTATGGTACGTTACACGAGTTGTAATCCCATTACGAAATTTTCACTTCGTAATATATACCATTATCCTCTCAATTTCCACTATATGCTAACCCGAAAATTATACAATTCCAATCAATTGTATAAATATAACTTGAAATCACTTAAATATTTAATAGCATTTGGTCCTTTTCTCGCAAAAATTTTAGTAGTGAATACATCAGCTTGAACCCAGAATTACGAATAAATTGACCCAAGCAAGGTTCAAATTGTAAATGGCTTTGACAAGCGTGACTAAAATTTAACCCGCAACTATATCTCTAGTTGGGATCCTCAAGCTAGCTCAATGCAAAATAACAATTTTCCATCCTATATAGCCTATTAAATCAATGAAATATTATTTCGCAAGGAGTAAAGTGGGAGAAAAAGGTGAAAAAGTGTCATATTTAGTATTAAAAAGTATTTGTAGGTTTAACGAATTAAATTACTTTTGAAAAGGGTGACAAGAGTACATTGGAAGAAAATAAAATAACCTTAAAGTGCAAAAAATGGATTTTCCACATTTCTAGAGTTGGCTTGAATCGCCCTATCTTTTGAAACGTTAACTTTGTTAGTTAACATTTCAGATATTAAAAATGTGTAATTATCACTTCAGAATTTTGATTTTTGGTGGAATAGTCTATACCTAAGAATATTTCATTCAAATATTTAATAAATTATTTAACTTTTGTGATTTGTGGTGGGATAAACTAGAAGACTAAAAATTAATATTCAAGAGATATTTTACCGCGGAATTTAAAATTTCAAATGGCATTTAAATTCGGATGAGAAAGGTACCGGCAGGTCTTCTCTCATCGTAGCAAGTTGGAACTGTGCAGTAGTCCAAGTAATAAATTTGACAATTTTCACAAAATCTTATAAGCAGCCGTATCTTTTTAAGTTTCCATCTGGATTACTGGTATGATATTTTATTTGTTACCTTTATATTTTAAAAATTTCACAGTTAAATATTAATTTTCAATGAGTAATTTTTTTTGTACTAAATGGATACTTATTTTGGAAGCCACATGGTTATACCTTTCCTCTCCTATCTAGCTAAGTTTTATAATAGATATTTTTAGTTCAATATTATTGCTCCTTATTTTTTTTATATTCAAATCATATATTTGTCCAGGATGAATCCTTAGGTTCAATTTTATTTACATTGTAACTATTGAGCTGGACAGATACCCTCATGCTAAAACTTTTTTTTCTGTTATTTTTTTCTTATACCGAAATAATTATTGTAGCACAGTTTCCTGGACACAGTTTCCTGGAACTACATGGAATACCTAAAATAATTCTTGGATTACCTATAAATGTTCCTGGGAGACAAATAGTACCTAGAAGTTTCTAGAAGTTCTCTCATCAATTGTATAGTTACAGGTTTTTTTTGGAGACAAAAAGTTCCTGCTAAACAATATTCCAAAACTACAGTTTCCTGGACATAGTTTACTAAATTAAGATGCACATAATAGCTACAGTTCAACTTCGACTTCCATAAAAAATATGTATTAGTGCTAAGTATTTTTTTATATATCTTTTTATATATTGTTTACTAACCCATTTTCTTTGTAATTTCAACATCGTAATTATATAAATTTTTTTCACGTAGTGGTTTTATTTATTATACAGAAACTTAGTTCTTTCTTTTTTTTTTACAGATTAAAAGTTAGCTGACCTTTAGATTTGATTTTCTTTCTAATTTTCTTTTAGGAAAGAAAATTAGTGGCGCCCTAAAATTGCTTTCTATTTTTTTTCCTAGTTTTGCTAAAAAAAAATCAACTTTTCTCTTTACATCAATAAGGTAACAAAGCCCTGTGAACTGGCTTAGTTTACCTTTATTTTAGTTTATCTTTATTTAACAATAAAGAAACTCACTTAAATTTCCAATGTTCAGTGTTTACAATTATTACAAAAATGAACGATGACCACAAGTGAGATTTGGTTGTGTAGGATATAGTTATGACATTCATTCAAAATATTGAACATATGATTGTGGCAATATGGCGGCGTTTTGGAATGTGCGCAGCACATGACGAAAGTTTGTCTTCCGTGGGAGCACACTCTCTTCTCTATTTACATTAATAACATTTTATATTTCATATGTTGTCCAAAATTGGTTAATCGAGTGAAATATAGACATTTCTCAGATGGTTTCTGCAATTTTATTATATCTGATTTCTCGTACTAAATAAACTGAGAATCTTTTACTATGTTTTAAGGTTATGTTGAAATTTACTACTAATTATGGTAAACAACCGCCAGTTACCTCAAATAACCGCTGGGTTATAATCAACAGCTCGCTAAAAATCACCTTATAAGAAATCTGTCGAGCATTAAAAAACATATGGATTTGTTATCGTTTCGATCACAACCTTTTCAAGCCTTATCCATTTAGTTCCGCCCTTTACGTGATCGTCGACCTCATTTCCTGTCTCTGTTTCCGTTTCCAATGTTCCCATCCCTATTGGTGTTAAATGAAAACTGTATTGAAAAAAAAGTGGTTCTAATAAAATGAACGACTAATTGACAGAAAGAAGTATTGCAAGGCCTTCCAGATTAACGAAGCGGTTGTTGTTTTATTATGAGTAGAACAGGTGGAAAATTTCGTTCCGTTTGAGAGCTTGATAATAATTATTGTGGTCAATAGAATTGAAATGTTATTTTAGTTTAGGAAGTTCTACTTTTTCGTTCCCCTTTACTTATTAGCACGCTATAAGGGAAAAGTTCATTTTTTCGCACGCTAAATATTACTTCTATGGAATTATTTTGACATTTTTTTTGATAGAAAGTCTTCAGCGAAAACGTGCTCTAGGTGTTAAATGAGACACATTTTCAAAACGTTAACATTGCTCTCTATTTATGGTGATGGAAGTTAAATTTATATTTTCATTTTCTGCCCTCGTATGTAATGTTTTGAGAAATTTAGTTTTTCTAGTAACCTCACTGAAATAAGGGGGCTACAGTGAATGTTCTTAGTACTCCTTTTCAAACCAGGAGCTTTTCCCCTCCCGAAACCTTCTGTAATTGCTTCGGTGCATTGACGATAGGCATCTTAGTTTTCAATATGTTTATTGATAAAAGTGACCTCCTGGAAAGAGCTTCTGTACGAACTTATTTTGATATTCCAGAAAAAATTTCCCTGAGAAAAAATCAATATTTCTTCACAGTTGTATATATGCATATTCGTCCTTTTCTTTTGATATATTTGGCAATAGTTCTAATGTAACAGTATCCCACTGCCTTAATCAGTTCTGGAGTAGTCCCAGAAATGGAAAATTCATCATTACTTATTATGTCAAGTTCAAAAATTGAGCCTTAATACGTTTCCATAGTAACCCAGGTAATTTTATTATAGATTTTATCTACATCTGTCATATAACGGGTACGATTTGACACTATTTTCAGTGTCATAGTGACATTTCCGAAAGGAGATTGTCTTCGCTTGAACTCATTTTTATGGATTTTTGTTCATACAACTTTGACAATTTGATGACAACTAATTTATTTCATTTCCACAGCTTTGTTTGTCTTTGTTGCTATGGTCACAAAATATGATACACAGTACCTTATGTTTGCATTCAATATTATTAAAAATACGTTGGATTGAAATTTAGGTAGGTACTGAATAATACTAATAAACAGTTGTAGATAAAATTTTGTACGTAATACGTGTGACAGTAATTAATAACGCACTTATGTGCGTTGCAAACTTCACATGCGTGCGTTAGTAATGTCCATATCCCACTAATTACGTAAATAACTATTAAAGCACCATTAATGTTTGGATTGAATCATCCACAATTTTCTCAAAATTTATCAATATCTGTCGTAAACGATTTAAAACGATTTGTGCTTGATTTAACAATACCTACAGTCGTTCATTAACTTAAGGCTTTTCCTACTCAGTAAACAATGTATACTATTGTTTGTTATTTTTTGGTAAATCACACACCACATTCATGGACAAAACTATCGAATATTTTTCAATTTTCATAATTTCTTTTCAGCTTTAATTACCAAGAACTTTGATAATTTGCAATAATTTTGTCATAGATTTCGAAAGCGTGTTACCTCCAAGCAACATACTCGAGGAAAGTTATGGCAAAATTATCAAAATTCATCAATGTTCAAGGTATATATTCGGTAAGATAATTTTTTTTATTGGTGAACCATTTCACCCATTTAAAGCACGCCTCAGCGTGTTTAAATCGAACTTTAAAACACGCGCGTGTTTTAAAGTTACCGCAACATCAACAACTCGAGAAACGAAGTCTAAATCTATGTTCTAAATCATGTCTAAATGACAATTTTTGGAACTTTAGTTCTTTACGCCAGGTTATGTTTGAGCGACCAGGGGTCGCGACGCAAAAGATCTGACCGTTACGCGTTACGTTACGCTGCGTTATGTTACATTGCTTCGTTATGTGCCTTGCTTTTGCGTTCTTGTGCCTCCTTAGTCTCTCTCTCGTTTACGAAGCAGCGATTCATAATAATAAATATGCTCCTGCCCGGATTCGAACCCGGGCCTCCCGCGTGCAATGCGAGCATTCTAACCACTGAACCACCGATGCTATATTGGAATTCTATGCAAAGCTGGTATTCGCAGTGCTAGTGATCTACTTGAATTTGTTCGGATACATTTTTACTATTATATTTCCATAATTTTTTTTGCGCGATTAAGGGCGGGTTTATCAATGCTCGGTTAAATCTGTCAGCTATGTAGCCCTCAGCTATCTCTAGCCGCCAGTCAAAGTCTCGGTTACAATAGAAAGCGTTTATCAATGCACCACATAACTGACAGCTAGCTAACTGGAGTCTAAGTGTAATTGAACATTTGACAACCTTGTTCGGGTTATGAACGTGAGTGTAATGTTGCCAGACTGTAAATTTCTCATTTTAATTTGGTGTAAGAAGGATCAGCCATTACATGAAATATACATATTATCAATTTTATTCGCATATAACATATATAACAGTGAATCAAGAATATAGAGGTGAAAGTTATTATTTTTCTATTTTACCGTAAGCTTACTCTGACAACATCGTGGAAATCTTCACATGTCAGTGTCAAAATTTTGGTACTATTATTTCTATTTCGTCTATGTTGTGCTTTGTTGAGTTGTTTGCATTTCAGCATGTCCACAAAACAAAAAAGATATCCCAATTTCACGGTGTCAGAGCGACAATTAGGTACTTATAAAAGTAGCCGTTTACCATAAAAGTATAATAGAATGCAAAAAAACGGATGCTGTGACTTGGCGAGAATAGCTGGAATTTGTTGGAGTATTATGAGAACACTGGGTTTAGATAATCAAAACCGAATAATAAACTCGACATCATCGAGCTCTTCAAAGGAATTTATCCGTTCTTCAACAGTATATGGTCGTTTTTCGTACTCTACAAATTCCAATATCTCGCCAATCTCCAAGCTCTTCATAGAAAAGGTCGTCAAGTTCCTCAAGATACATATTGACAATAACAATGAAATAAAATACAAACAAAACCTAGATGCTACTAAACTACTATAAATTAATCAAATAAGCTTCTCGATTTTACCCTAAACGATAATCACACAATCAAATTTGAAGTTGAAATAATCTTTGTTGCAAAATGTAAGCAAACATGAAAAAATCATGACACAGTTGTCAGTTAGAATATATGGTTAGAATAACGGAGCACCACTTTCTCGTATTTAACTGTATGTTCTATGGTTAACATCAACTTGATAGTGGCAGCTAGGATAGCCGAAAGTTTGACTGCCAGCTAATGCAAACTGGCAATTGATAAACACTTTGACCAACAGCTAAGATTTAGCCGAGGGATACAATATTTGACCGAGCATTGATAAACCCGCCCTAAGGGGTCTAGCTACTTTTCGAAATACAGGGTGTTGAAATTTTGAAAACTTGAATGTTTTAATTCGATAACTTTAAAATGGATGGATAAATTGATTTGACATTTGGCAGGTGGTTTTTAAATGTAAAAGGGTATATTTTGAAAGAAATTGTAGTTTGTGCAACTAGTGTGGATATGATGGCCATATCGCACGAGGACGAAGATGGAGCACGACGCCGTAGGCGGAGTGCTCAATCGTTCATGTGCGATATGGACAATCCACACGAGTCGAGCAGCATATTTTTTCTACGACCCACTTAGGAAAAAATCTAGAAAATAAAAATTTCTATAAACTGTAATATAACTTCAAATTAAAAATTTAACAATTCAATTTTATGTTTCCACTAATTTTGTGGTAAACGAATGTCCAATTTGTATAATGCTACGGTTTCCTTTTTCAAATATACGATGCTGTTATAAGTAGATGTTGCCAGTCGGACTCCCTCATGGAGGGTACCGTACCATTATCTATAATAATGAATATTCTGCTAAATATTTCAAACGTCTACCTGTTGTCGTTATTAATATCAAGCAGAATGATTATTTAAAAATAAAATTAACAATTGAAAAAAACTTCTTCGCGGGAAATCGAACCCGGGTCTACCGCGTGAGAGTCTGGTGTGCTTACTACTCAACCACCAAAGAATATGCAAATTGTTTATCTATAACGTCAGATGTATTACATAACTTAATTTTGCTTAAAAGGAACTAAAGTTCCTACCGTGTGTCCCGCGACACGTTCTACCTTTTTTATTATTGATCTGACAGTAGTTTGTAACGTCAAAACTTTTATTCGAACAATATTTAACAATGTCAAATTTATAAATTGAAATGGAAGGTGCCGTTGGTATTGTTTGAAATATTAATATTTCGATTTTTCAAATCTTAGGGAATGGTATTTAAATTAATACTATTGACATTCACAGAACTCAATAAGGTTGAACCTCCATCAAAATACAAATTAGTTCATGATTTTCTCATTTCCATGACAACGCAAGGTATACATCGTATACATCACAAATTCAACTATTTGACGTTTAGTTCTTATTTCTATCTATGATTCCCATTTCTTGTTGTTGTAGTAGTTCTGTATCTGTATCTGTATCTGTAGAGTGGGGAGGGTGAGTGTGTAGGCTCACAGCACTTAGGCCACATGTGACCCATTGTACATCCTCCCGAGGAGTTGTCCTCCTAGGTCATTGTCCATCCTGTCCTTCTCAGGAAGGTGGTCAGGTCACTAGGAGACATCTCCTTTATATCGGCAGGTGTAGGCCAAGACTCACCGAACACACACTCTCTTATTGACGATAACTCCGGACACTCGCATAAGACATGCCTGACAGTTTCATCTTCCTGTTCACACATCCTGCATAGAGGTGTGTCCACTAACCCCATAGTATGGAGGTGTTTCCTCAGTTGACAGTGACCAGAAGTGACCAGAAATCCTACTGTTAAACGTAGGTTTTTCCTGGTCATCGCCAAATATTTCTTCGGCGCCAGCTTTCCAGGGTCGCCCAGGGTGATCCTGGCAAGACTGCATCCTTTGATTCCATCCCATCTCTTAAGGGATTGAGCATGGGTGTAACGTTTGGCTAGTTCTGCAATTGTCGAAGTCGTTAGGCCGTAGGTGTCACTGGGTCCTAAAATTTTCAGTCCAGCGGCTTCCCTGGCTAAAGAATCAGCAATGCGATTTCCTTTACTCCTGTCGTGCCCTTTAACCCACCTCAGGATAATATTGTTATCTGCCGAGGCGTCAGCTAAATCTTGGTGGCACTCTAGTACTAGCCTCGATATAACACGTTGTCTGTTCAAGGCTAATAGGGCTTGTCTACTATCAGTGCAGATTGTTATGTTTTTTCCAGAAATTCCTCTTCTGGTTAGTTCTTTTGTGGCAATTGAGATACCAGCCAGTTCTGTTTGAACCACGCTGGTATTGTTTCCCATTCCCCACTTAATCTTGAGGCTCAGTGCTCTCGAGTAAACTCCACATCCTGAGCCTTCTTTCATTTTTGAACCATCTGTATAAATGCGTATTGCATTTGCAGCGTCTGGTTCTGTGTTCTGTTTTATTTGAATTTTGTAGGGTTTGTTAAACAGAAACCTGGGTTCAATTGCATCGTTGGCTGCCTGCAGCAGAGGTAGCGCAGTGAGCGCTTCCTGCCATAGGCTCAACCTCAATTGGCCCACTCCTACTTCGGGGTTTACACCAGCCGTGCGCAATCGTACCATGGCCATTAACGCAACCTCCTTGACGTGCAGGTCCAGAGGGGTCAGACCAGTAATTAGTTCCATTGCTGCGGTTGGTGTTGTTCTCATGGCTCCTGTGATGTTCAGACAAGCCATTCGCTGTATTTGATATAATTTTTGGATGGCCGTTGCTTGTAGAACTTTCGGTCCCCATGCAATTGCTCCATACGTTAACATGGGTCTTATTATTGCAGTGTAGATCCAGGTGACCACACGGGGTGACAGACCCCATGTGCGTCCCACTGTCCTCCGACACTGCTCATAAGCCACATATGCTCTTTTTGCTCTGTTGTGTAGATGAGAGTTCCATGTTAGTTTCCTGTCGAGGGTAATACCAAGGTATTTCACCTCTTCCGAAAAGTTTGTAGTAGTTATAGACCAGTATTTATAATTTCAAAGTGCAACAATAAAAAAAATAGCGTAAAGTATTCGTGGATAACTGGTCTTTAAAACACTTGCTCTATATCGAGCACTCCGGCTTCGCCGTCGTGCTCGAAAAATCGCGCGTGTTTTAAAGACCTCAATATCCACTTATACTTTAATATACTAATCCAAATCTTGTAACCGACATTTTTTCTATTGTCAAATTGACAACTTTACTCATTCACATGAAATATTTTTAAATTGCCTTGGGAAACGATAAGACATAAATGATAATCACCCATGGGGTGATAAGAAATCAGTGGAATTGATTTCTAATTGGCTATTTTTGAACAACTGACTAGAAATATACAGTTTTAATAGGTTCAAATGTTTGAAAAATTATCGCGGAAATGAATTCAGATGAATCAACTTATTTAAATACTATGAATTACGATGAAAACTTTTTTTTCAATGGTATTTCAGTAAACAGTGAAATAAAAATGGTAATCTGAGGATATTTACTTCATACTTAAAAGTTAGTTAGTTAGTCAGCAACAAGTATTTTCCCTCAAGCTCTAATTACTGCTTCCATTCCTACCGTGCTAGGTGAAGTTTGAATACATTCTTGAGGAATTGCGTTCCTTTCATTTTGTGCCGCAATTCAAAGCTATTCTATTGTACTTGGAACAGTATTTCTTCGTCGTTTGCAGCATTTGAGCTAATCCCACATGTGTTCTATTATTCTATTGGATTTAAGTCAGAGCTATATGGTGGGCAATGTAATCTTTTAATTTGGACTGCACACAGACATGGACTGCATCAAGATAATTAGTCACTAAGTCAGATGCCTGCGGTCGAGCATTATCGTCCATTTTTATCTATCGTATCCAATTTCGCCGACATATAGCAAAACATGATCTTGCAGTAGGTTTTCGATATACAATTCATTAATCATTCATCCAATCACTTGCACGAATTTAGAGCGTAACAATAAATGCCAAGAGATGGTAACATCTTTGTTGACTTATTTTAAACCAGAATGGCTCACTTCTACTGCTTTCTGTATGACAAGATAAGTAATTATTCACATTCATTATTATTAATATTAATGTTTGTTTGTATGTTTTTATTGTCAGTTCAGGTTACGTAACTGTTTCTTATATTTTATTCACATTTTTCATATAAATAAATACTTATTTAAATAAATCTCTTATATGAAAATAAAGTGCATTACAGGGCATTCGCTAATAAAAAAGAACTGCGAGATTGTCGTTTCTAGTGTGCTTGAAGTAAAGGAAAAAATAGTTTGGCAGCATCACATAATTTTGTTTTGCAACGTCATCGTCTTTTTATTGTAAATAAACTATACTTATTCAGTATACAGTCAAGATCAAACATTAGTGACGCTGACAACAAGTAGCTATGTGAACCATATCTAAAGTTGTTAGGTAGTTGACATATTTATTGCGTTTACAATTGATATCAATTCCAAGCTAGTTTCCACAAATAACGATCCTCATCAAAGACAACCATTTATAATTAATATTGATCCTACAGATTCAATTAGGTAAATTAATATATGAGCATTGCCATGAATATTCAAAGGACATATTCTACCTAGTTACCGTGCAACTTCAACTCACTTGAGATTTGACATTCCCTCCTTGTACACGAACATAGATAAATACAACTTAGATAGATGTTGCAACGGTCCAAATGCCGTGATAACGGAATGCTCCATTAGACTGGTTCACAAGTGCTATTTCTTTCCAAACTCGACCTGGACAACTGAACAGCTGGGAAACCAGTTATAATTCAGGGCGCATTTTATTCGAAATGACATCTTAAAAAATGTGAAGAATTGTCTAAATTAAAGTTACGTTCTCCTTTTTGGAAGCTTTCATAAAACATTTTATAAAGAGTGTTCATTTCAAGAAAATAACAACAAAGACGAGCATTGAACTACTTTTGTCATAATGACGTACTTTATTCACCCGTGGATAATAGGTGTGAGTCACATGGTCACATGACAAATGATTATATTGGGGATTATTCATATAAACGACACAATATATTATATAAAAATGGATGGAAATAATGGAAATGGAAATAAGAACTAATAATGCAAAATGCTTGAACTGCGTTGTCATGGAAATGAGAAAAACATAAATTAATTTGAATTTTGATGGAAGTTCAACGTCATTATGTTATGAGAATGTTAATAGTATCAATTTATACCTATACCATTTCCTCCGATTTGAAAAATCGAAATGTTAATATCAAAACAATACAAACTGTACTTTTCATTTCCATTTATAAAATTGGAATTGTTAAATATTGTTCGAATGAAGGTTTTGACGTTACATTTAGACTTCGTTTCTCGAGTAATTGATATTGCCATGGTAACTTTAAAAAACGCGCGTTTTTGAAAGTTCGATTTAAACACGCTGAGGCGTGCTTTAAATAGGTAAAATGGTTCACCAATAAAAAAATAATTAGAGGAAAGTCACCAAATATGGAATAGTATCCTAATATGGAATGCTTTAATTTCTATAAGACTATAAGTATGAAACGCAACACTCGACCATCTTCTTATTTTTCATTCGGTCTACTAACTATAGCACCCACACAATCGAGTCAGTTGCGCGAATGCTTCACGTGTGGCAGGCGTGTTTTGTTTTGTTGTTTTGTTTGTATTACCAGCTGTTATGTTTGTTTAAGTATTTAGTATATCGGAATTATGATTATTTCACCATTTTGTGATCTTTTGTCATTAAAATATTGTGACTTTAAAAAATATTTAGAAGAGTTTGAACTAGTATAAAAATCCAAATATGGACAGTCGTCGGTGTCTAATTATGGAATATTAAATAAAATGCTTGATGTGTGGGCTCTGGGCACATTATGATTGTGATGGTCCAGAGTTTAATACTTGCATCTGTGACTTTCGCAAGTAATTATGTAACTTCTTTCATTCATCACAATATATTATATTTGTCCACGACCACCTAATAATAAGTCAATATTTTACCTCCTAACTAAAGGTATATGGTACCCATATATCAACTGTCGTGAATTATGGTTCATAATACACTGTAGTGTATTATGGTTCATAATTCACGACTAGAGATGGGGATACAATATGGAATAAACTATTAAATCTGTGTATTTTGTTCAGGAAATTTGTTTCTGACATATATCGTATCTATAAAATATTGTAATTCTTAGTATTGATACATTTCATAACGATATTTTCTAATATTAAGTATTTTAAAACAATATATTTATAACGGTACGTTGTATTGATACTTTCTACAGTATCGCCCATCTCTATATATGTCAAATTATTTGAAGTAGCTGCCACAACATTTTGAGGTTAGTAATGCCAAATCGCTACTGACTTTTATATATTAATAAATAAATTAACTGTCGTGGACAAAGTATAGTATTCTACTCGCAATTTATGGCCATAATTCACTTGGGTGACTTGCGCCCTTCGCCTGCGGCTCGTGACGCAAACGTCACCCATCGTGAATTATGGCTAGAAGACTACCGAATTGTGGCCCTATGTCAACCCATATTATGTAGCTAACTTCTCTTTAAGTGTATTTACGTCACATCATAAATGTCTGTCCAAAAGCAAAAATTACAGAATAAAAATATAAGATGTTTCACTCGTTCGAATGTATCGCACCAATGCCGCTGGTGACTTGGATCGTACAGTACGTCGCTACGCCCTCACTTGCATTTGATTTGGCATATTATACGGGACGTTGCCCGTCTAGCGCTGTTATTTTAGAACGGTGTTTATTGGTTGTTCGTGTTTTATATTTATATTGTATGGATTTTTTAAATTCATCAATTAATTGTTGAAATGAGCAAAAAGTCATATTACTATTTTTCTTTTTAATAGCAAAGCTTAAACACTAAATATTTTGTAATATTTGCTAATACAAAATCACGGATTTATTTTTATAATAAGGATATTATATAAACAAGTACATTAAGCAAGAAAACACAAAAATTCAATTCTATAGCTAACCAAAGGGGAATTGGTCAGTTCCTTTTGAACGAATTTACTAAATTTTCTTTTCATTATCCATGTAATCAATTTCCTTTCAAAAATTATGCAAGTCTTTATACCAGAGTCCGTATATATTCTACTCTTAAATGTCAATAGATTAAATTTAACACAAAAACCAAACTCAAAACTTGGTATTTTACAACATTTATAAATTTTTTAATAAAGGTATCCTGCAGCTGCTTCTCTTTTTACTGTTTTAAACTTGCCAATCCAAAAAATACGCGTTATTTAAGGATCAAAGCTCAAGATTTAGTGGTCCTATTATTCTGGTGGCTAATAAGTATATTTAATTGAATCTGTGATAAATATCAGCTAGATTATCAATAAGTAACACAAAATTACTAAGATGCTGGATAAAAACTGTGAATTGATTCATTTTAAACATTTTAAACATAATTTATGAGAGCGGTGTCCGTTTGGGACAGCAATTTGAATCAAACCGCCCCGGAGTGAAACATCTTATATTTTCATTTTGTAATATTTGCCAAAAGTTATTAATTGCTGGTGAAAATTCATAGTTATAATTTTCATTGAATTCCTACCGCACGCCTTTGGATATATTGGAGGTCTATAACAAACTGTTTACCAAATGTGAACAAAAATATTGAAATGCAAACAAAGAGCTGAAACTATTTTTCCAAACATATGGAATCTCGGCAAAGGGGAATATATTATTTAAGTTTAATAGGTTATATTATCTTCATAAAAACTTTAATAAAAATTAAAGGCGTGATTTTGAATTTCTTGATGTTTAAGTTAACTGAGTGAACTAATTTAATCCACATGCTTAATTCTGCAAGACACGCCAGTGGCTTGATTACACCTATCGCAGTACACACTTACTTGTTACCTAAAATTGTTTGTAGTTTCGATTATTCGAATATTTGTTTAATTCCAAATGAACTTGTAGCCATTAAATAAGCCGTAATCCCAGTGATGCTAATTGCTTTTGTGCATTCAACAAACGGGTTAAATTGAATCTAATAATAATTATACTTAATGTTCTAACTTCCTTATTAGAAGTTAGAACTAATACTCGTGAGTTTAAGTTTATGTTTCTCAGCATGTGCTAAGTATAAACTTACCGGCTACGTTATTATCAAAGCGTTGGGCAAAACCAATACAGCAGACAATAGATATTTCCATAACTAGTAGGACGTACGTTTGACGATCTTTACAATACAGAGTTCATACAGTCGACAGAAGCAAACAAGAGCCCTGGGTGGGCGTGTACATGTCAATGTAATTGCATTCTTGTAGTAACAATCGATATTTTGAATCGAAAACCATTTATCGAAACCATGTAACTCAACTTTTAAAAGATATGTCGAGTGATCCCAACTCACTTCAGTTAATGTGAAAATTAGATTAGGTATTATTAAAAACTCAAACAAATCAAATACTTCTTAATTCCCTCCACTTTATTTCCGACTCTGGTCTAACTGATACCCCCGAAGTATCAGTGAAGGCGATATTGAGTTATATTGACTGATATCTCAGTTAAAAATAACGCTCCTATTGATGAAATTGTTCGGTCATATTTCCTCGATTATGTTCACAATAGAGTACACGCATATTTTATATTTTGCTTGGATATTAATTTATAATAGTGAATATGATATCAAAAATTACTAATAATAGGAAATAAACCAGTTTCCATTGGAAATTACTCCCAAATTTTGGAATAAAATTTAAATTTCAATGCACTTTCCGACCACAACCCGAGGATTTCCGAACGCTACCGATGATACGTGTGATGTCATATCTCTTGTGTTTACTCATGTCAATATGGCCGGCATTGCATTAGGTTATGTGTAGTTGTGTGCTTATATTGTATTTTAATCAACTATTAATTGCTTCATCGACGTAAAAATATCATTTATTTGTTTGTTTGAGACCATTACGTGTTTGTGTGTGCTTTTTTTATTTCTAAAAGTCAACGTAAAGTTGAAAGTGGGCATGAATATTCGATATTTCCAAGGATATTTTATAACTTTTGGAAGAATCTATTCTATTCACTAGTTCAGTGTTCAGTGACAATTCTTTCATATTTTGTAAGTGAAGTTATGGCTAGCGAAGGTTTTGTAAAAGCACAAACTGATAACTTGCCCAAAGTAGACTCATTTATGCTGCTGAATTTATGAAGTCAAACAGCTGCTTTAATGCAAAGGAAATAAGAGGAGTTGAAGCATTATCGTGAGTTCGATGCAAACTATGTTTTATTTATATAATATATACCAACCATATTTCGATGTGTGGTCGTAAGAAAATGTTTTTATGGTTGATTCCTAGACATATAGGTACATAACCCCAAACTATTTAAAAATAAAAATTACCAGCATAGAAGTAGGTACTTACATTAAAATGGTCTTCACAAACAAAATCAATGCCCTTCTCTTAAGTGTATTTTTGCTTGCGCCATCAGGTAAAGTAACAAATATTTTGTCTGGAGTTTTAATAGACGTTGATTTACACACTGGAACAATGCAATACTTGGGAGTACAAAGTTTTTTTTTCGGCTTCATACATTTTTGAGGCTTCCAGAAACAAATTAGGTCACAAGAACTCAGAGCGTGATACACGAATGAGAACGTGAACAAATGACGTCACACCATTGACGTAAAGCGCCTTTTGGCGGACTTTCAAATATTATGATTTTCAAAGACGTTTTAAAAGTGAAGTTTATATTTTTTCGAAAAAATAGGCATGCAAGGTGTTAGGAGACCTGATAAAGTGTCAATTCCCACCAATAGCAAAATTTATGCTTGCACCCTATTACCAATGTACAATATTGGTTCCTAATAGGCAGGCTGCGATGACCTTTGTCTTGTTTGCTTCTGTCAACTGTTTGTACTCTCCGCTGATAATGTCCCTAGCTGTTATTTTTTTAATCTTTCCAGGAAAAATGCTAATTGAAATTAACACCAGCGGCTCATCACAATTGTCACACTTCTTTTGGGGTAGTCCATATTTATGGTCGATATTCAAATGACTCAAAAGTGCATATTTCCTAAGCTGCGAAATGATTTGTTTATATTTTTTTAATGTGCGCATTTGACAGACGGTAATTTACCAACTAAAATTGAAACTTCATTTGCTTTTTGACAAACAAAAATAAGATCTTTGCATTTTTTCCTTTACATATTTTCTCCAACGTAAGCAAAGTAGATAGAGTAGATAAATAAAAAGGAAAAAGCTATGTCATGTTTATCGATTCCATATCTTTTTTTTTGCGACTTCTACATAATTGAGCTTAAAATTTTGTATATAATCAATCTAGGCACAAAAAAACTCATATTTCACTATTATTTTCTCTAATGGTTCATCCTTAGAGTGAGGCTTTTAGAATAAATCAAAATTTGACTTTTCTTCTTGGCTTTCACGATGAACACAAGTGGTTTCATTAATTTGTTGATTGTGACGGATTCATTTGTTTTGTCACAATTACAACTTTGCTCACTTAAGTGAATAAAGAAAAATATTTTAAATAGACCAAGGTGCATATTATTGTAATACTAGTCTAGTCTAGTAATAAGAACGGGTCCAGACAAGGAGCTCTAGAATAACAGTGAATAGAAATAATCCCTTCCATTTCTGTATTAAAGTGATTATATATTTTTCTATATTCCACAAAAATTAATACAAGCTAAGTATCATAAAACCCAAAGACGTATTATGTTGATATTTCTCAGATATACGTTAACATTTTCGGAAATTAATAATTAATGCCCGTTTGTAATTATCAATGATGTAGTACAATCTTTAGTCAATTTTTCAGAATCCTAAGCTTAGGACACTGAAATATTGACAAGAAAAAAATGCAACACACCATGTTTAAGTCACTTATTTAGATTGTGATTATGCGCACTGAGCAGTATGATTTTGTAAGTAACCTATCACTTTTCAGATTTTAGCAAAGAATTTGAATTTTTTTATTTGAGTAGATATCAGACAACAATGGACACATAATTTTTATTGTTAGCAGCAGCAACTCTTATTAATATAGTTGTAGTTGGGAATTATATAAGAAAGAGAAGCCCTCGTGTGCTTATTTTTATATTGAGAACTTTTAACTATGTAAAGGCAAGGTCTTTCTTTATATAGTTCAATATAGAATATATTCATTCATTTGAATACGTGCAGCTTATTGTCCAACTTCAATCAAATTAATACTTTATTACATAGAGGTAGCATTGATCTTTTAGCACTAACAGAAGCAAGAGTAACAACTGAAATTGAAGATAATGAAATATATATCAGGGTTTAATACAATTAGACTTAATTCCGAGAATAGGCATACAGGTGGCATAGTGTGTTATGTAAAAAATGGTATTCCTTATGAAATAATTTACGAATTGACAATTCCAAAAATGTTATGGGTAATAGGGTTGAAAATTAAAGGAATGTGGTTTGTTATTTT
>CAJUYI010000718.1:0-19541 GCA_910591695.1 Galerucella pusilla | reverse complement strand
GTTTTAAAGTTTGGTAAAGTTTGGATGTGTCCGCCATTTTGTTTTTTAAAAAAAAAACGCGAAATATTAGATTAGTAGTGTGTCTTGATCAATTATCTTTTGAACAAAACCGACATCAATAAAATCGACCTATAATTAAAAAAAATATCAATAGAAAAGGAAATTCCGGTTTTTTTTTGGACAACCCTATATATCAGGGTTTAATACAATTAGACTTAATTCCGAGAATAGGCATACAGGTGGCATAGTGTGTTATGTAAAAAATGGTATTCCTTATGAAATAATTTACGAATTGACAATTCCAAAAATGTTATGGGTAATAGGGTTGTAAATTAAAGGAATGTGGTTTGTTATTTTGTACAGATTCCCAAGCTCTAGTATTTCTGCATTTTTAACTGAATTGGATGGTATAGTAGAGGAAATTTTTGAAAAATGCAAGGTAAATGTTTTTTTCATTGGTGACTTTAATATAGATGTTAGTCCAGGAAAAAATGATTTTTATGGTGGGAAATTAATTACTCAAATGAAAGCTTTTCAACTTGAACAAATAATAAAGGAATATACCAGAATAACACAAAATACTAGAAGTACAGTTGATCTAATATTTACAAATAATAACGAAGTAAAAGCTGAAGTGATGAGGGAACCAAAAATTACAGATCATGATATGACGTACTTTAAAATAAAATTTAAGGATCCTCAAAGTAAATTAAAATTATATAATGATAATTCAACTACTTTTAAAACAAGAAATGTTAAAGATATTAATGAGAATGATTTTGAAAAAGCCTTACATGAAAAACCTTGGAAACGTGAGATGAATGTAAATGACCTGCTGGCAAAATTTTATGAAAATATTACTTCTGTTTTGAATAATTTTGCTCCAGAAATAACTATATGTAAGAGGGTCGGTTATGAATGGTATGATAATGAAATAAATTCTTCACAAAAATCAAGAGATCTGGCATATAAAAGGGCTATAATTACAGGTATGGCTACCGATTGGGTAGAGTATAAATATAAAAGAAACCAAGCTGTTAGTTTAATACGATCAAAGAAAAGGTTATATTTTGAAAACTCAATAGATAAAAACAAAGGAAATAGTAGAAAAATGTGGCAAGGTATTAAAAAAGTAATGGGCAAAGAAAAGGGTGAGATGATACAAGCTGTATACTTTAATGATATATTATGATCTGAATAAAAGAAATAATGTTATTATTAATAACCAAATAACACCTTTATACAACTTTCAAAAAATAACCCAACAAAAAGTAAAAAGTTTAATACTAAATTTGCAAAAAGATTATTCAACAGATGAGATTACCAAAACCATTATGCTGAATGGCTTAAATACTATTAGTGATAAATTAACAGATATAATAAATTTAAGTATAGAACAAAGTAAATTTCCTGACTTGTGGAAAACATCAATTATTGTACCTATTCAAAAGATAACAAATTCAAAAAAATGTGATGAATTCAGACCAATTAACATGTTGCCTCTTTGTGAAAAAATAATAGAATTATACATAAAGGAACTTCTTCTAGAACATATTAACAATAACAATATTTTAATTGAAAATCAGTCTGGTTTTAGAGAGAAACATTGTTGTGAGTCTGCATTAAAACTGGTTCTCTCAAAGTGGAAGGAATCTATAGATTCAAAAAAAGTCATTTGTACTGTTTTTCTTGATTTTAAAAGAGCGTTTGAGACAATAAACAAGGACTTGTTAATCAAAAAACTGAAAAAATATGGTATACTTGGAAATGCACAGGAATGGTTAAGCAGTTACTTGAAAAATCGTTACCAACGAGTAAAAGTGAATAATTTTCAGTCCAGTGAACTTCTTGTGAAGTATGGAGTCCCTCAAGGAACAGTATTAGGGCCTCTTCTTTTCATTTTATATATCAATGATATTGTTAACTTCTGTGATATTCCATTAGTTTTAAATTTATTTGCTGATGACACTACAATTTCAGTAGAGGGTGAAAATGTGGAAGAGACAATAAATAAAATGCAAAATATTATTAAATTGTTGGAATCGTGGCATATTGATAATGATTTGTATGTAAACACAAATAAAACAGTGGTGATGTTGTTTAACAACAATAAACGTAATGTTGCATGCGATATTAAGTTGTTCGGTCAGTCCTTAAAACTTGTTACTGAATGTAAATACTTAGGTGTTATTATCGATAAGGATTTGAATTTTAAAAAACATGGTCAGTATGTTCATAAGAAAATTAGTAAAAAAATCAATTATTTCAGAAGAATAAGTTCAAATCTATCTATAATGACAAGAGTAACATTATATAAAACCATAATTGCACCACATTTTGAGTATTGTCCAACAATTTTATATTATTTGAGCCAGTCTGAGAAGTCTAAATTACAGATTTTACAAAATAAAGCAATGAGGGTTATTTTAAGAGTAAATAGATACACTGGTATTAAAAATATGCTTGACCGTTTAGGATTTATGAGTGTTAATCAGCGAATGGTTTTACAGAACGTAATTTTTATTTTTAAAATAATTCATAGTATGCTACCAAAATATACGTCCAACAAAATTAGTTTTGTTAGAGATATACATACTCACAACACTAGAACATCTAGTAACATATATATACCGACTACAAGAACTATTTCAACACAAAATTCTCTATTTTACAAAGGTTTATTGTTGTATAATAATTTGCCAATTTCTATAAAATCGTGTATCACCCTTGACACTTTCATAAGAGAAGCTTTTAATTATGTAAAAATAAATTATTTGTAATTATATTATATCCAATTATTTGACATGTAATCAGTATTTAGTGTAGAATTATTTAATGTCAATTTTTTGAAAATTTTTTGTTTGTAATAGCATTATTGCTGAATAAACTATCTATCTATCTATCTATAAGTCGAAGTACTTGATCATGAGACCACGACATTTTTGATATTTGAAATTGCTCAAACGAAAAACTTTCACATACACAACATTCTCACCCCTCAATAAACGATATAATATATAATCTTTGAATGTTTGAATAAACGTTGATTATGTAGCAGAACCAGTGTCACCACCATAATGAGAAATAAAAAAATCAATAACCTTAAAATAAAGTTTACCCTATATGTTTGCCCCAAGTTGTCATTTAATCATGGAGCTACTATTAAGAGGAGATGACACAGTCGACTATCTTATAATAGGAAAGTGGTATCACATGAGTGACATTGTGATGTTAGCAATATGGCGTCGACGGCAGAGCCGGACTATTCAAATTTTCAATCAATAAGAATATATTCACTAGTGAAATTCTTTTTCACCTAGGTATAGCGTAGCGGCTGTTTGAATTTTTGATTAGAGGTGGTTTACTTCGTTAAAGTGCACATTATCGTCCTTTTGACAAGATGAAATTGATAATATAGAAACACTGTATTTTGCTGGCTGCCAAGAACCTCTTTTCACAAATTTCAACCACATATCTCTTATTGATGGAGTTCTAAGAAATCTACGAACATTAAATATCATATGAAGTTAAATAAAACTTATTGAAGCACAAAGAAATATATTCCAGTACAATCCTGTTTCGATTGTTTACTAACCTATGATATGTTGTTCCTGATGATTTTTTCGTATTTACACTGTCTCTACTTGTACAACTTCGTGAAGCACAAGAAACCATTATTGTTCAATTATTAAAATAGAAAAAAACGACACTAACAAAAAGAAAATCCAAAAATTCCCAATTCACATCCACAAAACAATACTGATGTCAAGTTGACAGAGGTGGTAGTAAAATGGCGAAACCGATACCACTTTTATGACAGGCGTAGCGACTTAATACTAGCTCCATGATTTAATTGATAGAAAATAGGACTGGTTCTATAAATATTTTCTATCAATTAAAATTGAATAAACATAGGACAAGTATCTATCGTTTATTCAGGATCCTAAAAAATTGACTAAAACTTGTACAAAATCATTAATAATTACAAACGGGCATAAGTTAGGATCATGCAGCTAATAATTAACTGAAATGTGATTATCTTCAAAACCGTTAAGATTTGGGGATAATAAAAAATATACCTTTTTATGTTGGAATGAGATAATTTTAATTTATGTTTACAAAAGTAGCGTTAATCTATACAGCAAGAAAGTTTAGTGATTACTTATGCCGCATACGTGGTCTATGTGGCGCCCTCTGCGAAATTCAACAAAATAGGTAAAAAATTATGATTATTCATATCCGGAAACCCCTTGTTGTGTATATATATCAAAAAGCGTTGAAATTATTGTAAAAAACAAAAATTTTAATAAACACCTTTTATTAAGGCTAGTTGGTTTAAATCACAATATTTTAAAATGAAGATTGTACTGTACTTCTATCTACAATTACTTAAGGACCACCCTGTATATGGTAGATATCAAGATAAATGCTAACAGGCTTCTTTCGATTACTGATAGTATATTGATTTTGCTCACAAGTTTTTTTCTCAATGAAGAAATGAAAAAATTGCTGGAAGGTTAATGACAAATTCCAAAACTTTCTTTACATTTTACCCTTTGAAATAGACGCACATCTGAATTTTACCACTATGAACATTAAGCGTAATGTTTGTAATATTCCAAATAAAAGCCGAATGCGACAGACAAAAAACAAAAATTCAAATGGTTTTGACAAAACGATTTGTCGTCGATTCTTTCACGTCTCCGGGAATGTGCCCTATTAAATGGCGCTTTGTAACCTTCTCAAAAATGGAAGGGACCTGGAAATTCCTGGGGTAAAACAAATTGTGATGCACTTTAAGATAGATGGAGGTACTTTAAGGGTTTATTTATCAACCGATATGAGAGCGTCCTACCCGTAAATTTACTATAAATAAGAGTTATTTGACGTGGAAAAAAAGAGCTAAGATACTTTACTTTTTTTCATACTGTTGTTGATTGGACAAAAGTGTATATTATTCACCTTCTCATGAATAACTGTGATATTTTCAATATATATTATTGGAACACAAAATAATAGATTTAATAGTTATTATGAAGTAAACATAAATAAGACCCGTGTATCAGAGGAGTTAGAAAAAGCATACCAGCAACTCAGGACTTGCTAACGAATGTCGAGAACGACTTGCTAATCTTGCAAGGCGGAACGTGGTCGGCTAGAATGGATTCCAGCCCACTCTGGTTTTGAAGGCAACGAGATGGCGGATGCACTGGCTGTGGAAGTGGCGGCAGCTTCTTTCTGCGGCCCGGGCCCGACCCTGGGCCTAACAAAACAAAAAATACGAAAGGAGACGAAGAAGTGGCTGAGGAATCATCACCTCGCTCATTGGAATGCTCTGCAGGATCCTAGACAATCCAAACTTCTACTGAAGGGATGGACTGATGGACACGCCAGGGCAGCTACTGAACTATCAAGGAGTAGGCTAAGGAAGATAGAGCAGGACTCCTAACAGGGCACTGCTGTATGAGGAAACACCTCTACAACTTAGGAGTAGAGGAAAGTTCCCTTTGTAGGTGTTGCGGCATGACTGACCAAACGTCAGTCCATGTTCTCTTAGAGTTTCCACACTGGGCTGTACTACGCAGGCGAATCTTCGGAGTCCCTGTTATGGCCCCTGCAGAGACAAGCAGATATCCATTGAAAAAGGTGGTGGCCTTTATTGAAGGGCTCGGCTTCGTGGATGTCTAGGTAGCAGGAATGGCACAATGGGCCCGCCAGTGGCCTCAGTGCCGGAACCCTGGCTTGAGTTGTCCAGGACAAGGCTCGCCTGCACATTCAGTAGTAGTAGTAGTAGAAAAAGCATCTGGTTAATTTGTGAGATAAAGGGTGCATATTGAAATACAAATTCAAAATTTTTTATAGCTCATTATCTCTTCAGGATACATCAACAGTGAAGTATTATTACAGTTTCCTATAATATTGTTGTATTTAATAAAGTGCGTTACCAATAGATATCGCAGAATAATAATTATTCTAACGCTTGATAAGTATTGAAAAATATTTCCCAGCAGCAACACGGTTTACCAAATATCAATAATAGCTATTTGTGTATCAAGAGCAGAAAGTAGTACTTTGGCAGTCGAGACTACCAAATGAATTTCTGCTCGAAATACACACAAGGATTTCTTCTACGATCACACCAAAATCAAATTAATTGCCATTGTTTGTACTTACCAGTTTGCAGATTGCAGTTTGTGTAGGTGGGCAACACTTATTACATTAATGTCAGATATTTGTTAGACTTCCCCATTTCTCATTGAATTATTACGGAAAATACTGTTGGATACTTTAACATATTGGAAAATCAACTAAAATATTCATTTATTCTACAGTTCATATTAAAATAACTACTACCTCTCTATTTGGAATTTTCGACTTTAAAAATGGTCTACCATGCTGTCATTGAAAGTCATGTTAGATATGGTATTATATTATTTGGAAGCTGCACTGATGTCGGTAAACTATTTATTTGTCAAAAAAGAGCTTTGAGAATAATATTGGGAATGAAAGTGAGAGATTCTTGTAGGAATAAATTTAAACAGAACAAAATATTGACGACTACAGCAATCTTCATACAAGAATCGGTGTTATTTTTCTTCAAAAATCGTTCACTTTTTGAGAAAGATAAACCTCAAAGTAATTACACAACCAGATCAATAAATTATGTGTATCCATCCCACAGACTTTCAATGACAGAACATGGGGCATACTATACATGTATCCGTATTTATAATAGTCTTCCTTCATCTTTAAAACATATCGACAATATTATACAATTAAAAAAGAAGTTATTTGAATTTCTAGTTGAGTTAGAACCTTATACCTTAAGCGAATTCTTTAATTAAATTACAATATTGTATCTTGTTGTTACTATTGACCCTATTTCGTTTTATGTTATTTGTAACATACTTCTGAAATAAAGTTTTGTTTGTTGTTGTTGTTGTTGTTTTATCTATAAATAAAACTAGGCGTTCGCCAAAGTTACTTTCTGCTTAAGAGCGCCAATAATGTCAAATTATGACAGCTCGCGGAAAACAACAACTTTGTAGTTGCTTTTTAAGGCACAAAAGACGACTTTTGATAGCGGTCGTAGGAAAAATGCTTTTCCAATAGTTCGCTTGACGGATTTCGTGAACGTCGCTGGTTTTTATTCATTTGGTTATGATGATCAGCTTGTTCCAAATTCTCAATTGCAAATAACTGCATTAATTCTCCCATCGCGTTGCCTGAAAAGCTAATTTTTCTTCTAATCCATATTTTTGTCGATTATTCTGTATTTTTACTGTTCACGTATGAGAGATAATATTTTTCTAATTTTGACATATAAAGTGACACTTTTTAAAACTGATTGACATTATGAAACGTCTTACTTTCTGTAACTAGTTGCGTAAAGTAAAATTTCATGCAATTGGTGCCGAAAAATGTATTTCAAAATTAGTGACAAAAAGAATTATTCTATTCATTAAACTGTTATAATACAAGTTAAAAACATAAATTATAAATTAATTAATTATTATAAATATTGATAACACAATTATTGCAATTATTCAAATTAGTTCCCGACGACATATTTTTTTCATTGCTCGAACTTGCTGTTATTTGGAAAGCGGCGCACATTGCATTAGATGTTTCACCAAATATTTCTTGCGCTATAAGTTTTTTATTATTCATGGAATTTTCGACATATTCCTCCGCACTAGAGGTAGATTTCCAACCTCCATGCCTCTTTAATTTCAAAATATCAGCGCCACTGTCTGCTAGGAAAGTGGGAGAGCTTCTTCTAAAGCAGTGGCCAGTATAAAGAACATGATTTGAAAGACCAAGAAATTGTGCAATAACTTTTGGCAGACTGCTAAAGTGTTAATTCTCACAGGATTTCTGGTACATTTTCCATTCGCATATTTTACAAAAAATCTGTCGTTTTTAAGAACCTGGGGACGCAACTTAATGTATTTTCTTAATATTTCAACAAGACTCGTATTTTCAATGTCTCCAGTGGTAATTCCAAACTGCCGTGAGACTTTTGTTTTTGAAGGTGGGATATCAACACGAAAATGGCTTCCTCCGTCTATACCTAACATTTTCAACTGGAAGAAATGTTAATTCTGCTTTTCTGCATGCTCCTGCCATCCCAATTATCATTGAAACCTCAGCCATTAAGTATTCTTTGTCATCAGCTTCCACTGAAAATTTGGAAAAATCTTCTTTAATAAAGACTTTTGACTTTTTAGCACTGTACCCGTCCGCTTGCCTTTTAATATATGCTACCAAATTTGTATATTTTTAAATATCAATATTCCTTTTCAGATTTAGTTCAGACCTTAACATTGAGTAAAGTGTTTATAATGTGGAAACTTTTAGATCTTTCTTACCCTCAAAATATGCAAGTAAGACTTTCTCATTAACATGTTCAGTTTTCTTCTCATCACACCAAGTAACAAATTTTTCGTATGCCAAATCATAAACTGCCTTTGACTTTTTGGGAATTACTGATAATAGAGCATTACCTGCTGCCTCATCAATATCGCTTGGTAGCTCTTCAGAATTTGGATCACTCATTTAAAAGAAAATAAAACTTAATCTCGCTAAAAACCTTCCGTCTAGACCACAGCACACCCTCTAGCAGTCTAACTCCTTTACTAAATCTCAGATCAAATATATTAGTATTGAGACCGTCCGCCGCGCCAGCCGCGCGCTGGGATAGAACTAAAGAAATCTGTGACATACAAGAAAAGGGTAAATTATCCCTCAGAATAAAGCTCAAAAAAGGAGCAAGAAGAAGAATAACTAAAAGAGCGGGAAATATGAAATAACTAATGCTCGATTTCACCAACCGTCTCGTAAAGTTAGGAAATATCCAAGTCGAATTTAGGAATTTCTAAACGCAATTTACGTTGGACCACGCGTATTTAGAAATTCCTAAATTCGACTTGGATATTACCTAACTTTACGAGACGGTTGGTGAAATCGGGCATACGGGCGGGATATTCAAATATTAAATATAAGATGGATATCCCTGAATTAATACATACATATAAAAATCTCGGAAAAACAGTTCCACCACGGAGAATTTGAAACTTGAAATCATTGATTATCATAATCCACTCTAAAGATATATATAGCTACCATAAACCTTTATTTAAAAGGTAAAATATTGACTTATTATTTATTAAGTGGTCATGGACAAACAGTATTATTATTATTACTACCTATATTTAAGAAATATTTTACTTTTTCCTCTTTATCCTATTGATATAAGATTTATATGCTTGCACCTTGATGGGGTCGATGTAAGAGGTATTCTTGTACATATTCAAATATCTTTCATATTTGGAGTCTTTGCCTGCCGCTATTTTATTAACTTGTTTGCACCAAAAATATATGGTGCATCTAATTATTAATCTGCAGGCTTTTTCTCCACATAACTTGTGATTTACACAATTAAAGATATTGAAATTTACGTGTCTTATAATACAACAAACAATTAAATGTTCATAAACTAAAATACTGAACTAAACCACTAAATTCACTAAAAATTAAAACTAAATATACAAACTTTAACTGTAATTAATCAATTCAACGATAACCAACGGAATCACAGGCGAAACAAATAAACACAACCAAACACAACTAAAAAGTTGACGGGTGATAACCATTTTGTAACTTTCAATAATTGACAGTTCACGTGACGTTCCCTCCGTCCTCCGACTGGGCGATTCTGCAACGTCACGCTACTAATGCGCTCTCAAGCGGCCGGGCACGATATTATAACTTGGATACAAATTGTAGATGAGAATTAAACTGCTAGAGGGTGTGCTGTGGTCTAGACTTTTTTACAAAATGTCAAAGTGACAACTAACATGAAGTAACAGCAACAAACTAAATTTATGTTTTCCAAATTTTTATCAATCATATTAAATTTTATTTTTTCATTACTCTCTTCAAAATTAGAAAAAATCTTGTATGCAATACATTGCGAAATGAAATTTTGAGTAGCTGGTGAGCTTTTGCGAAACTCACTTCGTTCGTTCCGCAAAAATCTCACGCGTTACACAAAATTAGGCATTTCATAACTGATGGCATAAATAGCTATTATAGGTACAATTACAATGACAGCAGGGTGACGGCCAAGCACTCGTTACGTAGCGAAGGTTAATAGCGTACATTTGCAAACTCACGTTTGACCAAAAATCGTATTTTCCATGTTTTCGAACGATATCATGCGCTTCGCTGCATAGCGAGTGGTCAAAAATTGACCCCCGATGTTTGTCAGGGTCACTCACACACTCTCTCTCGTCCTCAGACCAGGAAAATAATTCACCACATAAACCAATGGGCTTTTTTAAAAAACTGAATTTACTTGGTGAATTATGAATAAGTGTAAAGCTAGTCACCACGAACCCAACTCAACTTAGTTATCTGGGTTATTGTCACATTTTTGCGTACCTACACCGAATTTGGTTCTAATTTACAGGCTATCGAATATTTTACAAATCTGCAAATAACTTCAATAGCTCTTTATTCGACCTGTTATCCTATACACCTATCTTGACGAGGTTTTTACGAAAATCAATAGTAAAAAAATGCGCCTTTAAAGGATTCCGCTCTTCATATCTGACTACGCCTCTACATCATGACAATACACAAGTGAATAATACCAGGTGATGGGAGTTTCAAAATTTAAATAATTCATCACTCACCTTGAAATGTATAATGTAAATTGAAAAATTTACGACGAAAAATCCTCAAACCATAGTTTCAAAGTTGATGTTTGACCAGTACATGGATATCTGTAACAAATAAAATACAGACACGTTACTTGGGGTGAAAAGTGAACTCACTTTCAATTAAAAAATATGTTTAGAGCATTCGTTCGATCAATTTCCGAGAATATGGCCCAAAACCTTGTTTAACGAGCTGGCAATTTTTCAATTAACGTACGTATACATAATTTTCACGAATACATTACTGAATCATTATCGCAAAGAAGTTGTTTATATGACATTACTCACAAATAACCCTATTATTAATTATTTTTTCAAGCAGCTTCTCACAAATTTCCTGATATTCAGGAATTTAATTGGGAGACAGTGAAAATCCTATTATAAATATTCATTACAAATACTTAAAAGTGAATATATTTATATCTTGTTTTTAAACTAGGAGGACTGATTTGCACATCTCTTTTGATGCAACTGACAACGACATTTGTCAGTTTTGTGTTGATATTCTAGTTTCCTGTTTATTGCTCAATTTTCAACAAAGTATTATATCCCAACCAAGTTGATTGATAGTCAAAATTTCTGTTTACTTTCATTTTGTTTTATACCCAAGTCTTGAATGTTATTCTCTACGTACTTATTAATCCTTGAATTATTAGCAGCCTTCACATAAGCTTCTTATTATGACCATGGGTACATTTTTTCACAATAATGTAGCATTTGGTTAGACGAAAGGTAACCTCTCTAAAATTCAAAGACTAGCCTGTATGCATCACAGAAGCAATAAGAACATACACAACGGCAGCCATGGAGGTGATTCTCTAGCTCACGCCACTACATATGGTGGAAGAAAGTGTTGCAAAAAGTACTAGACAAAGACCAAGTAAAGATGGAATCTTTAGAAAAACCACCTCCTCACTTATTAGAAATCAGAAAACCTGGGACATGCCAAAAGATGGTAGGTATGATCAAAAAGTACAACCTTTCGTTACCGAATTAAGCAACAAGGAGAGAATACCATTCAATGGTACACATAGGGCATCATAATTTCGGATAGTCAAGCAGCCATTAAAACGAACCTAACTGTGGATTTCAGGACATTCTGGAATAAAAGAAAATGAAATAGCAGATGAATTGGCAAATAGGAGGACTGAAACACCCTTTCGGGCGCCGGAAGCCTCCAATGTAATATTGGAAGAAATAGGCAAAGCCTTGGAGAAGAGAAGATTTGGTCTTTGGAATGATGTAGTAGAGCGTAGACACTCAAAGAGTCTGCTGGGTGACTGGACTGTATTGAGAGCTTCAATAGGAATCCTAACGAGACATTGTCGCCTGAATGAGCACCTGAAAATGCTCGAAATAGTGGAGGAAGAGGAATATAGACTCTGTGGCATGGGAGAAAATACCTCAATTCACATACTCACGAATTGCACAGCACTGTGAAATTCGCAACCTATGGCCCAACACCCAGGAGACTACTGCATCCATGAAATGGGACTCAGGGAGTTACTAGTCTCTAAGACTTTCCTTAGGAACTGGGTAGAAGTAAGGAGACACACTAGATCTTCTAGGTCACACTTTTAGGTCACACCATTTACATACATACATACATACATACATACAACATTTGGTTACTACTTTCGCCATGGCCCATGATGAGTTGATATTTAGACGTAAATTGATCCTTCATTGGCCAGGACAACTGGTGGTTGGAAATTAACGGCACGCCATCTGTGACGAAGTTTCTGCTATTAAAAATGTTTTATCTACAACTGTCATGTAACGGGTACGATTTAACTCTATTTTCAGTGTCATAATGACGTATATTACAGCACTAGTGCGTTTTTGATTACATCATCGCACTAGTGCGATAATAAGATTCTAGAAAGATATTAATACCAGAATTAAATATTAAAAATAACACTGGAAGCTGCATTTTCAATTTTCGAAAGGAGATTGTCTTCGCTTGAACTCATTTTTATAAATTTTCGTTCATTTAACTTTGAAAATTTGATGACATAACTTTGTTGTCTTTGTTGCTATGGTCCCAAAATATGATTCACAGTGCCTTATTATTGCAGTCAAAATTAAAAATACGTTGGATTGAATTTTTTTTTAATTTTATGATATAGGTACTGTTAATAATACTAATAAACAGTTGTAGATGAAATTTTGTACGTAGCACGTGTGATAGAAATTATCAACGCACACATGCGAAATTTGAACGACGAGGCCTTGGGCCGAGTCGTGTAATCACATAATTGTCCATATCCCACTAATTACGAAAATAACTATTAATCTAGACATATTCAATTTTAGGATTTATCTTTGGAGAGTTATGGTGTTCAATTAAGAGTCTTCCATTTTTATTTTGAAGCTTATCATCCATACAGAATGGTAATTGTCCAATTGTTAATCATGCATGCTTTTTAAACGGCGATTTTCAAATTTTGTAATGCGTTATAATAGTATTTATTAACAACTGTCATGTAACGGGTACGATTTGACACTATTTTCAGTGTCATAATGACGTATATTACCGCACTAGTGCGGTAATGAGAATATGAAAACATATTAATACCAGAATTAAATATTTGAAATAACACTGGAAGCTGCATTTTCAATTTCCGAAAGGAGATTTTCTTCGCTTGAACTCATTTTTATAGATTTTTGTTCATTCAACTTCGAAAATTTGATGACAACTAATTTATTTTTTCCACAGCCTTGTTTGTCTTTGTTGCTATGGTCACAAAATATGATACACAGTACCTTATGTTTGCAGTCAATATCATTAAAAATACGTTGGACTGAAATTTTATTCAAATTTTATAATATAGGTACTGTTAATAATACTAGTAAACAGTTGTAGATAAAATTTTGTACGTAACACGTGTGATAGGAATTATTAACGCACTTATGTGATTACACGACTTGGCCTACGGCCTCGTCGTGCAAACTTCACATGCGTGCGATATAATAATGTTCATATCCCACTAATTACGTAAATAACTATTATTGACATCTAATGTAAATGTAGCTATAACTCCGACATTATGGCATTTAGTTAAGACATAAGATAAGAACTGATCAGTTTTTCGCAGGGACTTCAAAAGGCGAAAAATATATTATTTCGAAAAAAGGAAAGATCTGACAACAATGTGAATACCACTTGAATATCGGCCAAAGTCCATAAAAATGATGCGTTTCCGAGAAAATGGGAATGATGACTTTTTCCAATGATTTAGAAGTCGTGAAACAGTTTTTAAAAATCCTAACGTGGCACCTAACGTGTTGTAAAAACACTTCCTGCATCAATTGATGAATCATGAATAATAATATATCAAAATTGTAAATATTTATTTTCTGAATTCACTGTTTTTGAAAACTATTCAGAGCTAAAATTGGATTATTTCAATATAATTAGTTTAAATAACTGTTTCCATTTATTAGTTCATTGGTTATAAATTATCGTTATGAAACACAAAAAACAGAAAACAATCAAGTCGTAAAATAACAATTTTGAATTTAATATTTCATTAAATTACGATTATTTTATTGGAGTGCACTCAACTGATTAGTAAATGTTGTAATTTATTTGGGAATAACTCTATTGTACTCGTTTTTAGAATTTATATAATGTATTCATTTAAAAACATTCAGGTATTGTATTGTATGTCGAAAAATGCTATGAGCATGACATAGATCTACATGTATTATTCATTGACTTCCAGCAAGCGTTTGATTCAGTCAATAGAGAGTGGCTACTAACTGATATGAGGAACATAGAAATTTGAGAAAAGCTAATAAGACTTGTGGAAATAACAATTAAGGACATGACTGCGAAGGTGATAACCAGAGATGGGAACACAGGAGACATTAACGTAGAAGAAGGTGTAAGGCAAAAAGATATCCTGTCTTCAACTCTTTTTAACATAACACTAGATGGGGTGATTAAAGCAATAGACCTAAAAGGAATAATTTAGTCACAGCTCCACACAAATAGGATATGCTGATGATTTAGATTTAATCACTAGAGACAAAAAAGTCTAGAATATACATTCAATAACTTAATATAAGAGGCAACAAAGAGGGAGCCGGTAGTTAACAAAAAGGAGACAAAATATATGCAAATTTCAAGTAATACAGGCAACGCTGCCACTAAAAATACGGAAGATTATACTTCTCAAAAAGTAAATCATTTCAGATTCCTGGAAATAGTAATTGATGAGAAGAAGAACAGAAACGCAAAAATAATAGCCGGAAACAAAGTGTATTGGAAGCATGGAGGTAAAAGAGAGAGGAGAGAACCTAAAAGTATATAGAATCATCGACCGAAGTGGCTTCTCAATATGGCCGTACATTCAATTATTCAATTAGAGGAAACAAAAAACTCTCATGCATCTTTTAAAGGTGGTATATATTGGATGAAAGCAGTCTCCAAACACTAATGTACAACTCAATATACACTTAAATTTATACTAATACTCATAAATAACCTTTCTAATACTGAAAATCACTATTTTTTTAACGCGGCATCTCAATTTGACACATTGCAGTATATTAAGATTATCTGTGTTGACACAAGAATTGATAACTAATGTCACTAATGAGGCTTCTCAATATGGAGACTTTCGTCGAAAGTTGGTTAAATCACTACCACGCTTACCTTCCCTCCTTTTTCTTTTACATCGTTAATAAGAAGTATCAGAAACTACTATGGACAAATGCATCAGTAAAATACCAAAATTGAGATTTATAAAGCCACAATACGACCGGTAATAACGTATTCCGGTGGAACGATAAGCCTAACTGTTAAAGACGATATATGAGGGCGATGCGACTAAGATGGTACGGGAATCTTCAAAGAGAAAATGAGGACGATCCAAAAAGGAGAATATCTGATTGGAAGCCTGCAAACCTTAGATCCAGGACTTCCGGAACTTAGATGGGAAGACCTAAAGAAAATAGCAATCCGTGGCCGGGGTGGAAGAGCAGAGGATAGAGAGGAGTGGAAAGAAATTATGAGAGGTTGGCGAACTCTCATAGCATGCTGTAGTAATCGGAAGTTTTCACATAGATTGATCTACCGTACAAAAGGGATCGCAGAAGCTCAAAAAGTTTGGGCATAAAAAATTGCAATCGCAATAGCAACAAACGTAATTGTCACAAGGTACTTGCTCTTCGCTCACATAAAGAAATTACAAATAACTTATTTTCTACGGAGTTTCAACGCTATAACTTAAAATGCTACGAAGATGTTAGCTTTTGAAAACATGACGAATTTTCCAGATTCTCTGCTCCTTATTATCCAAATACTTCACTGAGAAAAGCGTTGTATTTGTATTTTTCTTATTCACAACTATAATCTTTTGACACCATTACGATTACCTAACAAGCTTTCGAGTTAGTTACAAAAAACTTAAAAAATTATTTCACGTTTTAAACGTTCCTAAAAATTTCGTGAGCAATATTTGCGAGTCGAAAATATATCAGGTTTACACTACGTACTAGTTGGCACAGTTTGTTTCCCACTAGGATTTTTGATGCTCTATTATTGCTTGGTCTAAAAAGAAATTCCGACGAAGGAAAAACGTTCATACTTATTTCCTGTTGGTCTTAACTCACTCTGTTTTCTCTATTTTGTATTCAGGCAAAGCTACTCTATCCCTTGTCCTACCCATTTTCCAATTTTGACCAATCTATTCACCGTTAAATGCAGTGGAAAAAAATGCTAAACTGTAACAAGCTTGACACTTTCCAAGCAAACAAACAAAAAAATACAATTATACCAACTAAATAATATATGTCACCACCAACTTCTACAAATAAAAAATTGAATTACAGCTGAATTATTTTGTTAAAACTCTACATAATATATACGTATAGAGCAATAAAAAAGAGGTGGAGAAGAAAGTTATAGCAGTGTCGTGCTCTGTGTTCCCTTTTCACCATTTGCCGTCCCCTTGTGGTCGATATCGAGGCGGTGGTCGGTAGCCGCCACCAGGAAATTGCATTACTCCGGGTGTATGGTGCAAGGAAAGGGAAGGAAAGGGCTAGGAAGGGAGTTCACAGGATATGGACGTGAACGTTAAAAAAAAGGCCTGAAACTTTTTCCTCACCTCACACGATAAAAAGTAATTTGTTCTAATTTATTTATAAATCCTATCGAAACAAAAAATTATAATATACGACGCAACGTGACAAAGTGAACAATGTTTTACTTTAAATCAAAGAATACCCCAACAACAAGACTAATTATTTATTATGAGTTTATGCCTGTCACCTTCAAAATTATTCATTTTTGCCCCTCCATCATCAAAGGATCTTCGCCCCTTGTTGTGTGTATAAAACAATGTTACTCCAGCAGATGTGGAAATTATGAAAAAGTACATGATCGATGCAAATATGATTGAAGAAACTTCTGGTCCCCGGTGATCACCTGTGGTACTGGTAACTGAGAAAGATGGATCCTCTTCCTTTTGTGTAGAGTATTGAAGACTCAATCAGGTATTCCACAAAATATAGCTACGCACTGCCAAGAATAGACGATATACTAGAGACTTTATCAGGTGCGAAATGGTTTTCCACCCTAAACATAAAAAGTGGATACTGACAGGTAGGAGTACACAGCTTTTTCTACTTGAAGCGGTCTCTACCAGTTCCAGGTACGATGTAAGTGATTATACGGGAAGGAGTAGCATTGGTGATATGGAGAGAAGCAGAAAGGAGGAAGAAAAACGCAGGAACGTGGAAGAGGATGGGAAAGTTGCAGGAATGAAGAACAAGAAGAAGGAAAGAAGGAAAGAGATGAGGAAAAGGAAATACAGGAGCAGCAGAGCGAGTGCGAGTGTGAATTATCTCGATTGTTCATGGCCCTCATTAATACACTTGTTGGTTAAATAACTATTGATTTTCAATATATAAATAGTAGTTTACCTAACTAGTGCGGAAAGTGACTTTTCCGCACGCTATTGCAAATGGCCGAACGACGCTTCAGCGAGTTCAGCGAGAAAATTTTCTATCCGAATAACTCTCGGACATTGATAAATGCTCAAAAATTTTATGACAACTTTCTCAAGCTTGTTACTTGTAGGCAACAGACCGCCTACGGCGTCGATCTGTTTCCAAGCAACAAGCTTTCCAAATCTGTCATAAAATTTTTTCGAACAATTATCAATGTCCTTGGGTTATTACTACTAATAATTAAATATCGACTTAAAACTAACGGCAGTCTCAGCCTAACAATAATAAAATTTGATGCTGGCAATCAGGTAAAATTTTGACATGTCTCAGCTTGTTTCTTCAACTTTTATGGTTATCTCCGACGTATTTTATTTTGTTCATTCAGTGTTTTTATTTTGCGTTATTAAATTTCTGTAAAACTGCTCTTACTAGAGCAAATATGTGGAGACAGTTAACTAGCCGCTGCAAAGAGCTTGTGGCTTATTCAATCAATCAATTCAAAGAAGAACGTGATAACAATTGTCAATTGCTACCTTCAGCTTCTGTGAAAAATAGTATATTATTAAACGAGCAATTTATGATAGCCATTATTCACGCTGGGTGACGTTTGCGTCCCGAGCCGCAGGCGAGGGGCGCAAGTCACCCGAGTGAATATTGGCCATAAATTGTAAGTAGAATACTATACTTTGTCCACGACCCTTGATTTATTTATTAAATAAAAGTCAACTAACCTCCAGTTCATGAAGTTATAATATGTAAACATATAGTTATCTTTCGATTTTTCTGGCAGCAGTCCTATAGTCGTTAATTTCGGCCCTTTTTTTATTTCAGTTGGTGTACAAGAACGTTCATTTCCACTATCCGAATTCAATGAATTCATCGTTACAGTAATATATCAAGTTCGTAACAATTTGGTATTACTAACGTCAAAATTAAATAATTTGACATATATAGAGATGGGCGATACCGTGTAAAGTATCAATACAACGTACCGTTATTAAAATATTGTTTTGAAATACTTAATACTAGAAAATGTTATGAAAAGTATTAATACTAAAGATTTCGATATTTTATCGATACGATATATTTCAGAAACAAATTTCCTGAACAAAATACACAGATTTAAAAGTTTATTTCATATTGTACCCCCATCTCTAGTCGTGTATTATGAACCACCAAAAAAACACAAAAAAAACCACAAAAACCATGCAAGTGGGTGCGTGTGGACACATGCGCACTCATAAGCATACCAAAAAAAAAACAAAAAAAAAAAACAAAAACCGTGTGAGTGGATGAGTGAGGCTTGTCCAAAATGGGCAAGCACTGTTCATCTGCGCACGCACCAAAAAAAAAATTCAAAAAACAAAAAAAAAATTCAAAAAACACAAAAATCACCGGGGTGGACAAGAAAGAACACTGCGAAGAGGAACCCCCCAATACGGGGTCCCTGCACTTCTACCAAGAAAGGGAGCTCGGGGACACCTGAGGGGCCAGCTCTAAAGAACTGCGACAGATCACTCATGTTAAGGCCGGTTTCACCAAGGCGGGTGGAAAAGACTTTGACATGAGGCGGCGAAAGCACACACACACAACCGAACCGACACAACGACATGGAGAAAGACAAGGGAATATAGCCACCAGAGCTACCCCTTAACATGGATAGACATCCCTAACGCCCCCCATAGAATGAAGGGGGGAAAGGGATACGCGATCGCGATGAACGAGTGAGGTCCTGCCGGAAGTGGCAGGGGGTGGATGGAAGGTTCTACTTAGCATCAACCCGCGGACCGTGAGCCCGGGGGTGGATGCTTTGTGGGACGGGTTTTCTCACGCGCAAGTGTGTGTGTGTGTGTGTGT
>CAJUYI010000717.1:74830-100507 GCA_910591695.1 Galerucella pusilla | reverse complement strand
TTTTCGACCCTTTTATCGATTGTCAGCGAATTTTGAATATGGAATACAAAAGCCTATCATATTATCAACCTTTGTGCAAAATTTGAATAAGAGACATCGATATATGGCATCACAGTAATAAAAAGAATGTTGTGATTTTTTTTTTGAAAATTCTTATTTTTCAGTTTTTTTGACCCTCTTATCGATTGTCGGCGAATTTTGAATATGGAATACGAAAGCCTATTATATTATCAACCTTTGTGCAGAATTTGAATGAGAGACATCGATATATGGCATCACAGTAATAAAAAGAATGTTGTGATTTTTTTTTGAAAATTCTTATTCTTCAATTTTTTCGACCCTCTTATCGATTGTCAGCGAATTTTGAATATGGAATACGAAAGCCTATCATATTATCAACCTTTGTGCAAAATTTTAATGAGAGACATCGATATATGGCATCACAGTAATAAAAAGAATGTTGTGATTTTTTTTTGAAAATTCTTATTTTTCAGTTTTTTTGACCCTCTTATCGATTGTCGGCGAATTTTGAATATGGAATACGAAAGCCTATCATATTATCAACCTTTGTGCAAAATTTGAATAAGAGACATCGATATATGGCATCACAGTAATAAAAAGAATGTTGTGATTTTTTTTTGAAAATTCTTATTTTTCAGTTTTTTTGACCCTCTTATCGATTGTCAGCGAATTTTGAATATGGAATACGAAAGACTATTATATTATCAACCTTTGTGCAGAATTTGAATGAGAGACATCGATATATGTAATAAAAATAATGTTGTGATTTTTTTTTGAAAATTCTTCAATTCATTTAAGTTAAAAATCTAAATTCCAAAATATCAAATGTTACGATTCCAGAAAATTAACGTTATATGTTTACCCAATTGATATATTTTTGAGAAATAATCATTTATAAGCAACTTAAAAGTTATTCCACTGAACGAAAAGACTCTTAAGATGACTACTGAAGTAAATATAATCTACTATCTCCAATCTCTTGAGATTGAACTTGAAAAATGCAATGGAAAAGGAAGAGCTTCCAGTTCTCAGTTCGGAAAAGCTTCGAGGGAACTGCAAATAATCGTCAAGAGAATCTAGCCAATAGACTATGCATATCAATAGTCATTGTTGGTTCGATCTTTGTTCGGTTCTGAAGTTAGGGAATATGTTGATAGGTTACGCAAAGTCAAAATCGGAAAAATGTTCCAGTAACCTTCACTTTTTATTATTTATCGACCGGGTATTTGAGACATTATATCTATTGCGTATAATTAAATTTTAAATTTAAATTGTAAAGATCTTCAGATATAGTTTTCTTTGGTTTCCTATATATCATTGCACAGTTATACCGATCTTAAATTGGAAAAAAATATCCGGGATACCCCCATAGGGCTAATTATACTTGAGCTTTAATATTTTAATGAGTATTTTATCTTATTCTTTTTCCTATTCATATAATCTATAAGTCAATAGCATGAGGAGTCTAGCCAAAATATTAAACATCTATAGAGTACACGCATATTTCATATTTCATATTTTGCTTAGATGTTAATTTGTAATAGTGAAGTTGATATCAAAAATTACTAATAATAGGAAATAAACCAATTTCCATTGAAAATTACTTCCAAATTTTAAAATAAAATTCAAATTTCAATGCACTTTCCGACCATCACCCGAGTATTTCCGAACGCTACCGATGATATGTGTGATGTCATAAAATTTGTTTACTTTTGTCAATTTGGTCGGTATTGCATTAGGTTCTGTGTAGTTTTGTGTTTATATTGTATTTTAGTTAACTATTAATTGTTTCATCGACGTAAATATATCATTTATATGTTTGTTTGAGACCATTACATGTTTATGTGTGTTTTTTTTTATTTATAAAAGTCGACGTAAAGTGGACATAAATATTCGATATTTCCGAGGATATTTTAAACCTTTTGGAAGAAAATATTTTATTTACTAGTTCAGTGTTCAGTGACGATTATTTCATATTTTGTGAGTAAAGATTTTGTAAAAGCACAAACTGATAACTTGCCCAAAGTAGACTCATTTATGCTGCTTGAATTTATGAAGTCAAATAGCTGCTTTAATGCAGAGGATATAAGATGAGTTAAAGCATTATCGTAAGTACGAATTAAACTATGTATTATATCGTACATCCAGTTCAATACCGCCGTAAGTGTTAATTTTTCAGTTTTTGATTTTATGGCGGTATTGCAGTGCTAACATATTGAACTTTGAAATGCAATACAGCCACAAGTCATTTCAGTTCTATAATATTAAATATTTGCAGATATGGCCCTATGGAATCCCACCTAGAAATCATTGTTATACAGCCACATTTACACATACGGCGGTATTACATTGAACGCGCTACATTTTCTTTTTGTTGCACCGCCATAAGTGTTAGTTGTGGCGTTACTGCACCGAGCTTTTTCGTTGTAATGAAATTTCTAACCTCAAAAACATTAGTTTGTTTATTCCTAGTTCGGCAGTTCACACGTGGTTTTAATTAGATTTTATTTAATAATATTAAAGTTATGTTTACAAAAGTGAGTAACAGATCAAGGGGAATGGTTCAGCGGGCGTTACAGCTGCAGAATAACCATGAAAATCAAGTATTCTCTGCAATTAATCCCTCAACTAGTGAGGTGAGTTTATTTAAATAATTATGAAGCTTTTGTGTTATTATAGGCGCCGGTTCAGAGAGTAAACCCAATGATTTCTTTTTTAGCATTTACCGCAACTAGCTGGCGTAACGGCGCAAGCAGAATCAAGAACATTTCATGTTACTGCGGAGTCAATATTCGATTCTCCCAATGTCCCATTTGAAAATAAGAATCATGTTCAAGCGTGGATAGATTCACAATCACAATATGAGGACAATAAGGTAATAGACAGATATTATTTTTAATATTGATCATTTATGCCAAAAAAAAAACAATTTTTTTCGCATTTCGACATAACGTGCTATTTTACTAAATTCAAAATCGTTTAATAAAGTGGCATGCCACCAAATAGAACTGCCACTGTACTGCATAGTAATGTCACTGTCACTAAAACACAGTTTCGTAGAAAATTGTTCATTTGATATTGGAAATAAACAAAACGCGCGCGTCATGTTACTCGGTTACTGAAATTCTATACAAGTACCTATTATGAATTTTCTTAAATTTATAACTTTGTAATGCTTATTTGTTTATAATTACTTACACAAGATGCGAAAAAATAGTATAAATTTAATAAACCTCGTAAAAAAACAGTTTCACTAAACTCGTATAGCTTTTAAGTCACTCAAAAGCTATACTCATTTAGTAAAACTTTGCTTTTTCAAACTTGTTGTTTAATATACTATTATTTGTTACAGGAAAATAATCTACAGGCACTAGAAAATGTCAAATATGCATGTGAAGATGAGAATCAAATGCCAGCCGCTACCCAGGTTCCCCATTCTACCGACAATTTTGAAATTGTGAAAGACATGCATGTTTCGGATAATTCGTCTGATGATGACGACTCAGTGAAAGATAAGCACTATTGCCCTCCAAGCAGCACTGACAGCATTTCCGATGAAGAATACCATAGATCTGACAACAACATTCAAAAAGAAGATGATATTGATAGCACTAATGAAACATGCATTCAAAGAAAAGAAAAAAGTAATCCAAAAGAAAAGGAAACTAACGAGCAAGTTAGACGAAACCAGCAAGGGGAGCAAAATGAAATACAGGAACAAGTAGTAACAGAAGTACAAAGAGAAGATAATGTAATACCGGAGCTTAAAACCAACAGTCGCAAGCGATTACGAAGACCTGAAACTTGGAAGAGAAATTTAAAGAAACAAAAAGTTAACAGTGGTCAAAGCTACATATCCGAAGGAAAGAAAGCTGGATGCAAAGAAAACTGCAGGTTTAAATGTGTAACAATAATTGGAAAAGAAATGCGTGAAGCGATATTCAATAACTTTTGGGGATTAGGTGATATTAACCTTCAGAGGCAGTTTGCAGCTTCTCACATGGAATTAGTAAAGCATAAATATAGACGCGTAACTGAAGGAAGTACAAGAGGAGAAAATATTAGCTATTTTTTTACTATAAATGGGGAGAGAAGGAGAATTTGTAAATTATTTTTTATGAACACGTTAAATGTGGGAGATAGGTTTGTAAGAACAAGTTGGGCTAAAGCTAAAGAATCTAACATAGTGGAAAAAGATAAAAGGGGCAACCACAATGGACGTAAAAAATTGGATGACAGCGTAAAAGATTCAGTAAGAGATCATATTAATAGTTTTCAGGCTATTGAATCACATTATCTTAGAGCAAATACCTCAAGGAAATTTATAGATGGATCTCTTACTCTGGCTCAAATGTACAGATATTACAAACAAGAACAGCAAGAAAAAAATTTGCCATTTGCTAAAAGATGTACTTACGAAACCATATTCAACAGAGAGTTTAATATCTCCTTTTTCCAACCAAAAAAAGACCAATGTTCCATTTGCGAAACCTATAAAAACTCGAATCCAGAAGAAAAGGCAAAAAGCCAAGAAAACTATGATCGCCATGTAGCCAATAAAACAAAAAGTCGTGAAGAAAAATCTAAAGATACTGCGATTGCTAAGAGTAACATGAATGTTATTGTGGCATGTTTTGACCTGCAAGCGGTATTGCCAACACCGTGTGGCGACATTTCAGCTTTTTATTATAAGTGCCGTTTAAATTGTTTCAACTTTACAATATATGAAATTGCAACTAAACGTGGTCTGTGCTATTTTTGGCACGAAGCTATTGCCTCCCGAGGATCTAATGAGATAGCAACATGCCTCTTAAGTTATATATCCAGTTTACCCTCTAATACAGATATAATTTTTTATTCGGATAATTGCACTGGACAGAACAAAAATAAAATGGTTGTTTCCATGTACCTATATGCAGTGTGTAATACTGAAGTAAAGAGCATTGTACATAAATTTCTGACAGTGGGTCATACCCAAAATGAAGGAGACTCGATGCATTCTGTCATAGAAAGGCAAAAAAAGAGAGTATTAAAAAGTGGACCAATCTTTGTGCCCTCTCAATGGCCACCATTAATAAGAACTGCTATTAAAGAAGGAAAGCCCTACGAAGTTAAGGAGCTGGCTACAGAAGAATTCTATGACTTTAAAGCACTTGCAAAAAAAATTGGACAAAAATTTAAAAAGAATTCTAAAAAGGAAAAGGTTATATGGAACGAAATTCAGGAACTCAAAGTTGAGAAGAAAAGCCCTAACAAAATATTTTACAAAATAAACTTTGAAGACGAATATGAAGAAATTGATTTATCTTCACGACGCAATCAATGTTTAGAAAATACTGCCCTTACCAAAGCCTATGAAACGCCACCTAGTTTAAAGGAAAAAAATAAAGAACACCTCCTAGATTTATGCACAAAAAACCTAATTGAAAAAATTCACCAACCTTTTTACTTCAACATTTGTTCATAGTTTTTAATAACACTAACTATATTATTCTATTTTTGTATTATTATTCAGGTAAATGCTAATAAAAGTCTTCTGTCGATTCTTGTGTTATGATTTTGTTAATTAAACTTTTCCTAAAATGGTGCTGATATGGCGCCTAAAAATACTAAAATTTCAGTGCAATACTGCCTTATCTAACAAAAGTCCAATTTTATTTAAAAATCAATTTTTTTTTTGATATGGTTATGTTTCATCCACATTTAAGTATATTCTGTTAAAAATTTGAACAGATACCCCCTATGGTTAATTATTTATGCGACTATTTACACTACAGCATTGCTTTATTTTCTTTTTACTCGAAATTATATAATTTACACTTACGGCGGTATTGAACTGGATGTACGATATATATATAATAAAAACCAACCATATTTCAATGTGTGGTCGTGAGAAAATTATGTTTTTATGGTTGTTACCAGCATAGAAGTAGGTACTTACATTAAAATGGTCTTCACAAACAAAAGTAGTATTTGTCGAAATATCGTCTTTGTTTCGAGGCATAGCTTGCAATCATAATACCCTTTTCTTGTGTATTTTTGCTTGCGCCACCAGGTAAAGTAACAAATATTTTGTCTGGAGTTTCAATAGACGTTGATTTACACTCTTGAACTATGCAATACTTGGAATACAAAGTTTTTTTTCGGCTTTATCCATTTTTAAAGCTTTCAGAAACAAATTAGGTCACAAGAACTCAGAGCGTGATACAAGAATAAAAACGAAAACAAATGACGTCACTTCATGGGGCAGCCATATTTATGACGTAAAGCGCGTTTTGGCAGACTTTCAAATTTCTGATTTTTAAAGTCGTTTCAAAATTAAAATTTATATTTTTTTGAAAAAATAGGCATGCAAGGTGTTAGGAGATCTGATAAAGATAAAGCGTCAATTCCCACCAATAGCAAAATTTATGCTTGTACCCTATTGTAATTCTGACGATGATATTTTACATATCGAAAAAATTTAGATAAAATTTAAAATAATTTAAAATTTTTATTAAAGTGGAACTATTTAGATTTATTCAAATTATATTCTTAGGAATAGAGGTTGTCAAACTATAATTTTATGCAACGTTATGCTCCTTCTTAGGTGCTTCCTTCCTTCATTTGTTCCGCAATTTTTTATATGCCATCTACAAGTTTATTATCAGAAATTGTTCACTTTCAATTACACTTCAACAAATAGTACATGACTATAAGATGTTTTTATTAGAGAAGAAATAATAATTTGTAAAATAATACAAATATAATTGCGTGACCTCTCCGAAGCATGATGATGAAGGTCTTTAGATCTCTCGGAAAATTCAAGTAGAAAGCGAGTGGAGCAAAAGTGTTAGATATATCGGACAATCGGAAAGTGCTTTATTAAATCGTGCGCGCTTTTTGTCGGATGCTGGATATATCTAATAGAGTGCGCATCGGTATCGGTATCGTATAGTCCCCCTGACATTGACAGCAATATCCGGATACACGTCACTAAGAGGAAATTGTGCAATACAAACAATTCCTATTATGTCTGATAGGCAACGCTCTCTCATTTAAAGGATCTTGATTAGAATTTATGAATGCGAACAGTTTGATGTTTAATTTAATATTTATTTGGAAATAGATAAGTTTTATTTTAGCTTTTACAGAATAAATCATTTTACATACCTTTGCGAAGTAATAATACAGAAAACATATTCTAAAATTTCAAATAAACCTGAATTATAATAACAAAATTTTAGAAAAATGCGAGTGTAGGTAGGTTTGTTTGTGCCATTAATCATTTTTTATCAACTATTACTAAAAAAGATGATAAGCAAAATATTCTGAATTCAATAATGTTTTCTTTTGTGGTGTGCTCTCTAATTTACTTTTTAATATGATCTTTCATTAAATATATTCATTCTCAAATTTCAAATTGGAGTATCATATTTCAATACCAGAAGCTAATATTAAAAATTGGTCTAAGCTTATAATAAATAATTTGCCGTATCCAGTGAGAAGCTATAATTTATTTTTTCTACTTCCGTCACTAAAACCACATCTAAAAAACAAGTTTGACATTCGCAAAACGTCACTTTGAACACTAGTGTTTAAAGTGCGAAAAGTCACATCTCGTTTATATTTGTTTTCTTAAACGTCACATGAAGAGTTTCTTCTGTAATTCATATTTAATATTCCGTGATAATTTTGTAGTTCTGTGTACCTAATTTTATTTTCCATTAACATATCAGCCATTGTTTGTCATTTTGTAAATAAAATAATATAATTATGATTTTTTTCCTGCGAGTGTGGAAAAAGTATAGTAAGCACCTAGTGTCAAAAACATCTTTAGTCACTCAGAAAACTCGTGACGTGACGTTTTTGACACTTGGTACTTAATATACTATTTTTAACGTATCCTAATCATTGTACTTTATTCAGTTGTTCACATACACTTACAAAAATATTGGTACATTTACATAATAGTTACATTTAAGTTTAAACTATTTATCTAGTTATGTACTTTATAAACAAAATATGTGGGTCCTTATACTTACTACACTAATACATTAAGGCACCCCTTGACAGTAAAAAGACGGTTGTCATGTTCCGTCATTGTCCTAAGTAATTTACAACGAGGACATGCACTTCCAAATAGTATGCAAAGTGAACATACGGCCGACATGAGAGGAGGGGGTTGAATTTTGGAAGAGGTGAAGGGAGTTTGATGTCATGTAGTGGGCATAAAGTAGCAATCCAAAGTGTAACATGTGGTTTGAAGTGGTGCTCCTCGTAAAGTTATCAGTGGGCATGTGGTGGTAACGGCCCCTACTCGTCCCGAATTATAAATGAGAGAGACCTTTCCTATTCCTGAATCCTGTGCTTGTTTCTACGGTCGTAATGACAATGTGATGTGATGAGCCTTCTATTCTGTTCACCGCGATTATTGGTTTTTTTGATTACACTTAGCTTTCTTAAATTTTTTTGGTGGCTCTTAAATTTTTTTTATGTATGGAGTAAAAACTTGAATTTATTGTCTTGAAAGAAAAATGACACGTTTTATACTACCCTGTTGGGTTGAGAGCAATTATTACATTCATTTTTCCTCCCAAATATCTTTATCCGATCCATAACTTTTTTAGCAAAGTCTTTTAATCACATATTTATTGAAAAGAGAATTACTTTTGTTATTTATGTTTATACAATTTTCTGTATATTTATGTAATCAAATTGATACGAATGAATACGAAAAATTCTTCATTATTTGCTTGCAAACATAACAAAACTGATTAAATCGAATATCGAGATACAAATAAGGATTTACGATTAAACGTGGTATCAGAAAGCCAGACATCAATCTAGTGTATCGTTTCGCACTCTAAGATATTAACTGGTGATTGTTTGTATAAGAAATAGGGCTATAATGAAACATAAACACTAGAGCAACTCATAATAAACATCTTATTTCCACTTCGGATTAATTCCAAATCTAGTTTGGGGACTACTTAATACATGGGGATGTATGCATAATGCAGGAGCAGATTTGTGATATTTTGTTAAGAAAACTTTATATTGATTTCTTGAACGTACCCTACTTTAGATACAGAACAGATGGAGAGTTAAAATAATTCAATCAATTATTATTATAACGATTATGTAATATTATGAAATTATACAGGGTGGGCACTATGAACGAACTATTCTCTGGCGTCTTAACGGCAAATATAATTAGAAAAAATAATACGTAGAATTGTGTAGATCACTGAGGACTATAATTTAAAAATATTTTGGAATATACAGGGTGCTCCAAAAAAGCGTGCCGTATCAAAGTTAGGTTCCTTTAAATGGATTACCCTGTATTTTATCACATTTTTGAATTGTACTATTAAAAATAATGTAAGTTCATTAACATTTCCCTATACCTATCTAGTTCAGTTTCCAGGATAAATCGATTTTACATAATTTGTAGACCCTCCGAAAAAATACAATAACTTCAAAATAAAAACGAATAACCACATTTGCTTTACACCATCTCACTAGAAGCTTTCAACATTTCGTTTCCAATATTTACTGGTATGCTATCATATACAGGGTGTTTTTAATATGACAGTATAACACTAACCATTTAATACATAAATTTCTGGCTTAATTTAAATGGAACACCCTGTATCTGTTGGGTCTGTTAAACGAGGGAATCTATTACCTTTCAGTTGGTATTAGGGTTGCCTATATCTAACTCTGAGAGTTCTCGAGAAATTTTAAATTTGTTTTTCAATATTCAATTATTTGCTGACACCTAGTTACCTATGACATGATACGCCGATGCAAAGTTTTTGAAAATTTAAAATTTGTTATTTTGACAGTAAGTGCTTTGTTGTATGATTTATTATTGATAAATTAAAGGTCTCTTAAATCAGAATTTCATTAAGTGTACTCAATCATTAACTTTGCAATAAGATTAGTAAAAAACTTAACGCTAACTGGAAGAAACTTAAACGTAAATTTTCACGTAACAAACTACCCGAACTTTTAGATGAAGTTCCACTATCTACAGGACAAAAAATGTGGCTGCAGTTAGATGGTGCGTCTGTTGATTACAGTATAATTGTCCGGCGTTACCTGAACAATATTGTTCCACAAAAATGGATTGGGCGAGAGGGTCCTTATCTTTGGCCGCCAAGGTTCCCATGCTTGACGCCATTAGACTATTTTCTTTGGGGTTACATAAAAAGTATTGTCTACAATACAAAGCCAACCACTCCTGAGAACATGAAGGATAGGATAAGGAGAGCGTTTCAAACAGTAACACCAGAAATGTTGAAGAGAGTGAACAATAAATATTTTTAAAAGAGGGTTCAAATTTGTATCCAACAAGATGGGCGTCACTTTGAACACCTTCTTTGAATTTTCTGTACCTAGTTATTTTTTTATAATTTTGAAGCTTATTGTATCTGTATGCCCAAAAATAGTGTACTTATCCTTAATAAAATTCTGATTTAAGAGACCTTTAATTTATCAATGATAAATCATACAACAAAGCACTTACTGTCAAAATAACAAATTTTAAATTTTTAAAAACTTTCCATCGGAGAATCATGTCATAGCTACTAGATGTCAGCAAATAATTGAATATTAAAAAAACAAATTTGAAATTTCTCGAGAACTATCAGAGTAAGATATAGGCAACCCTAATACCAACTGAAAGGTAATAAATTCCCACGTTCAACAGACCCAATAGATACAGGGTGTTCCATTTAAATTAAGCCAGAAATTTATGTATTAAATGGTTAGTGTTATTCTGTCATATTAAAAACACCCTGTATTTGATGGCATACCAGTAAAGATTGGAAACGGAATGTTGAAAGCTTCTAGTGAGATGGTGTGAAGCAAATGTGGTTATTCGTTGTTATTTTGAAGTTATTGTATTTTTTCGAAGGGTCTACAAATTATGTAAAATCGATTTATCCTGGAAACTGAACTAGATAGGTATAGGGAAATGTTAATGAACTTACATTATTTATAATAGTACAATTAAAAAATGTGATAAAATACAGGGTGTTCCACTTAAAGGAACCTAACTTTGATACGGCACGCTTTTTTGGAGCACCCTGTATATTCCAAAATATTTTTAAATTATAGTCCTAAGTGATCTACATAATCCTACGTCTTATTTTTTCTAATTATATTTGCCGTTAAGACGCCAGAGAATAGTTCGTTCATAGTGCCCCACCCTGTATAATAATTAAAAAACCGACTTCAAATTTCAAAATAAATTCTTAAAACCAAAAAATTCATTAATTGTTTCGTTAAATGGAATCAAGAAATTACTGATTTTTATGTAATTATTAATTATGCCTCATAATTTTGAAGTAATTACCAACACGTCTGTTCATAGATAATTAAAAAAAAAGGAGTGGTTGAACGTGTAGCATAAAGTTATCACTATTACGGCTTTCTTGGCTACAAGAGTCAACAATAGCTTTGACGCGGGTGTTTTTGAATTTTTAATACTTTCAGGATATGCGTAGCATTGTCCAATATTTGCCAACTAAATGAATTTGCTTTTCAATGATATTTATTTCTTAATATCTTTTAAGTCAAGTATTAAAAGGCTAATAAATAACATTATTGTGCTAAATCGTTTTGCTGCAAATTGGTATGCTGCAAATATTGTGTTAAATATGATAATATCATAGGAAATGATGGTAGGAAGATGAAAAAAGTGATATCAATATAAAATAAAATAATACAAAAAACTTCATACAAAACAATATATTTTGAGCCATCTTATAGAGCAAGCACACAAATACAAAATATTCAATGAATAAACCATTTTTTGACTTATAACAATTTTCAGACGGAGGAACATAAAATAGTTAGTAACTTATTTACAAACATACAATACATACATAACCTCAAATATATGAAATAAAAAAATTGACTTTTTCGACTCACGATAAATGATAATGAATTCCGTGATAATAATAAAAATAGGGCTAATAATGGAAAAAACTGACAACTTCCGTAGGGGTATAAGGAGTTTGTCACCTGCTTTGACGTGCTACAGATTGCGCACAAACATTGTTCCAGCTCCTTCCATGTGTTTTAAAAGCTCTCTCATTTTTATTTCTCTATGCGTCTGTCCCAGTTTGAGCTGAGCACTCAGTGATTACACCTCATTTTCCGCACATCGTACTTCCTCGCTTAGTCCGTTACACAATTCGAAAGTATTCGGCATTTTTAAATATAAATGTTTTTTTTTATAGTACCAAGGTTTGTCATTTTCATGTATTGCTTTGCACCGACAAAAAAACTAAACAATACTTAATAATTATATAATAATAAACAATAATTACTACAAATTAGAATTGAATTTATTTTTTTTAGGTTGATCATTTAACAATTTCAAATGATGGGTACAGTCTTGCCCAGACCTCATTCCATTCACTTAGCTATTCTGTTCTATTGATTTGTCCAAATGTTCGTGCTGGGATAGATACTTGTCCTTTGTTGTTGTGTGAGCGTTGTCCTTGCCATGGCTTCTTAGATTAGATTAGAATTGGAGAGGCTCTTTGTCCTATCCCACTGCGACCTTTGCAGATCTATTGTGGTCCTCCCATATTTAGAGCTCAATATCTAGCTTTATTCTTTTTATTAGACTTAATAGCCTGGATACCGCCTCCTTTGCGTAGCTCTCTGCCTTCGGTTTTTCTTCTCCGAGTAAGTGAAACGCACCCTTGCTAGGCCTTCGCACTCACAGAGTATGTGCTCCGCGGTTTCGTCTTCTTCCTGGCAGGACCTGCATAGGCTGTCATCTGCTAGGCCAATTTTGTGCATATATGTTTCCTCAGCCTGCAATGTCCGGTCAGCATTCCCATCATCACCCTCGTCGTTTCTCGACTTTGACATAGTAGGTCGTGTGACAGTTTTGTCGAAGTGCTTTTGAGAATAATTTTGCGTGTCTTTGTCCTGGGGTTTCATACCACCAGCGTAACACCTGGTTGTTTATCCATTTGTGGATGCTCTTTTTAATTAGGCATTTTTCAATTCCACAGAAAGGTTCTGACCCCTTTCATGACCTCCGTTGCTCTCTGCTTGGCTAATTCATCAGCCTTTTCATTGCCTTTTATTCCTTGGTGGCCTGGTACCCAGGCTAGGGTCACTCTATTATGACTGCCTAGTCTGTTTAGAGCCCCTACCCCGGCTCCTACTCCGGAGTCTGTTTTCGAGCCATCAGTGTACCAGTTGAGATTCGCTGTTATAGGAGGCCCTGTTTCCCAGTCCTTTCTCTCTGGAATGTAAACTGTATAGTCGTTTTTAAAACTATATTGTGGGGCAATCTGATCCGTTGGCATTTGCAGTATTGGATCTGCCTTTATTTCTTCATATAGCTCTTTGTAGACCTTACCGTGTTCTTGGCATATCGGAGAAGGTCCCTGTAATAATCCGTGACTAACAGATCTTGCATTTCCTTGAATGAGGATATGCAGTGGTGGTAGGTTTACTATTACCTCCAGGGCCGCAGTCGGAGTCGTTTTCATGGCCCCTGTGATACTTAAGCAGGCCTGCCTTTGAATACCACTTAGCTGCCTCTGCGCTCCAGTCTGCAGTATCCTGGGCCACCAGACAACTGATCCATAGGTTATCATTGGCCTCACAACCTGTGTATATAACCATTTGATCATGTTGGGATTTAATCCCCAATTCTTTCCACACATTTGCCTGCACCTTCCAAGGGCGATTCTGGTCTTGTGTGTGGTTTTTTCAATGTGAGAGTTTCATGTGAGCTTTTGGTCAAATATCACTCCAAGGTATTTAACTTCTTTCGCAAATGGAATCTCCACTCCGTTAATTCGCGGCTTTTGTAGACCTTGCAATTTTCTATTTTTTGTAAACGGTACCAGTGTAGTTTTGTGGGGGTTCATTACCAGTTCTTCCTCCCTACACCAACCACTCACTATATCAAGCGCCCTTTGGGTGCGCTCTGATATTGTGTCCTCTTATGACGATAGCAAGATCGTCCGCATGCCTTCTTACAAAGCTAGTATTCTCACCAATGGTACTTTGCTCTGTTACTGTGTTGACATATTTTCTAATTTATAATAACACTATTGTTTAGGTAGACCCTTATACAATGATAATACAGTTATCTTTTTGTAAAAATTTAATAATAAACAAAAAAATTTGAGTTCGGATTGGAAATTTTCATGCGAATGGAACTTTACAGCTCTCATAAATTCTCAAATGCAAAAACGATCTAGCTCATTTATTGCACAAGTACCCCGAAGTCCTGATTCATTCCCGCTCTAAGGATGAATTATTGACATGTAACATACTGTGACAGAAACCTGAGTTTTAAATTTTCCGTTATTTGCTTCTAAATGGAATTTTCTTCTAATAAAGGCTGCTCTACATGTGCGTTCTAAGGGTCTGTTGAGTTTGAAAAGCCCTCTTCTCCCTACAAATATATCAAGGCGTCATTTTTTAATGCCGCTAGGGCTTTTAACAATAGAAAGAATGGATAAAAAGCTTTCGAATCTCTGATAACACCCCTCCTATTACAAATTTTTTTGGCATTAGGACATTGGAATTTCTATGTATTAAATTATATTATGAGGCCACTACTATTAAAAAACTTACTAATGAGATTTTACAAGTGAAACGGTCTGAATTATTTCACCGCTAGTTAAAAAGATTACTATCTGCCTTTCTTATGCTGTTCCAATACATCTCTGGATCTTCTGTATGCATGATAAGCTTCAAAATATTAACGGAAAACGCTTAATTTCACACGATAACCATTAAAATATAAACCCTTCTCTTAACTGTATGGATTGAAACATTTTAATAGCAGAAATTTCGTAAAATATAACCGAATTGATTGAAATTCGAGTAAATTATAATAATCACTTTGATATTCGAGGTCTCATAATTCGCATTGATAGAAACGCACTGAGAAAGTTACTTAATATTGGGGGTTTTGACATGTTACTGATAACACAAAATCTTTTTTAAAGAAACAGTATTAAAGATTTCAAGCAGTTTGAGGAATAATGGGCAACCCGTACCTGATGATGATATTAATTAATCTTTTTAGAATTGATAAAGATGCTTGCCAATCATAAAAATCATACAAATATCCGAACACATGAATGATAGCCAAAGATCAATTTGTTCATAAACGTCTCCGAGTACTACATACATTGCATTTTCTTGGTCATTGCAGTTACCAAGACTCTCAGATCAGCTTCTCCAAATTACATTGAGTCAGCCAATGGTCAGTTGCAGTATTGCACATTTATCTACTTGATTCAAATGAATCATGCTCGATCGATCAACACTGCTTCATCTAACATCACCGTTATAATTAATTATTTCATTTATTTTATTATTATAAATTAAATTTAGGTTCACCTAAAATTTTGCTTTGCCACTCGGTTTTAAAGAATCTATAATCATCAGGGGCCAAAATGTTTTTTTGTTCATGTTCCAGTTAAACTCAAACTTATACAAGAAAAAAAAAGATAGCAACAAGTATTTTTCAGTTGTTCCCAATTATGTCCTGAGAAAATGTGAGTATAAAATGCAGATCGTTGATAGAAGAAAATTAATACATTTGTACAATAAACAATGAAACTTAGAAAGTAGGTTCCTTATAATTTATTGAAAATCATATTATGGTTATTATTGTTATCTTTATTAACACATACCTACTGTATATTGGCGGTATTTTTTTACAAACCAATTTACGGTACAAACACAAGTAAAAAAAGAGACATTCGATTGAAATAGTCTCTGAGCATAAGACCTTTAGCGAAGCCCATTCGATTTTTCTAACTTGAAGAAACTACTTTTTATTCACTAAAAGAGGAATGCAGCTTTTATTAAGGAAAAAGCATGTGTATAGAGCCGACAATGGGGGTAAGTTCATACACTGTCCGTGTCCGGTCTTTCCGTCTCACTCTTTGTATAACCAGACATGTCCATCTAGGGATCAAGGTGATTGTGATTGCTGGCTGCTGGATTCTCTTTTGACTCTGAAGACGAAGATCTTTTTAGTTTTCTTCGTCTTTCGCCTTCGGTCACCGATCGTCGATCGATGTCCTTCTTGCAGTTTCGTGGCAGAGACGTTACCGATTTGTTTTATTATTTTTTCCTGACGGCACACGCTATTCAAATTTCTGCAGGGACAGCATATTTACCGATTAAATATTGACATTATATGATACGTTTTTGGAGAGAATTAAAGTTTCCTTTGAAATTATTCAAAATAATTAAATCATTTATTCATTTTTAAATAAAAACTTCCGCGTTAAAAGAATAAAACTCTCCCTATTGCTAGAGTTGCAGAAATATGACAGATTAAAAATATATACTTTATTGACGACGAAGAAATTATTGAAATGTATTTGTTAAGTGAAGATTAATAAGCCTCTTGATTTTCTTCTCTTCTTAAAAACAAGGCAAATGTTTTCCTTGTTGAATATAGAAGATCGGATCTGGTACTTTTCTTTTCAAGAGCTGTCATTCTTTGTATTTCAAGAAGTTTGTCGTTTTATCTCTCTGGGGGAGCACCTAGGCTAGGTGATGTTTAATTGACACTATAGCATGGGTACAGCTTAAATTTTTTTGTAAGTCCGTTCTTTTCAAATATTAAAATACCTTGACTGTTCCAATTGTGTTCTCATTAATTTAGGCTTATCTCTTTGTTTCCGTATATTTTTTTATTTTACGTTCTCTGTACAATAAATTATACCCCATTTTCGTTGAAACTATTTTCAAACTTTTAGCTATCTGTCTAAACTACCAAAATGTACTCAAAAAAATTAACGCACCACCTTAAAATCATGAAATATTTTGTTCTCCGTTTTAAGAATCCCCATTATAAATTTGAAATGTTTCTGGCAGTACTTGAATTTATCCTTTATCAAAGTTTTTGATAATTACTGAAATAATTCTAAGAATAAGAAATAAACCAATGCAGTCCCCAAGTGTAAGGCACGAATCGTGTTTCTTTAAATATTGTTTCTTAACAAAATTTATTCATTTTGCTTATTGTGGAAGATCAAAATCGAAATTTGACTCGCGATGTGCCCAAGCTGTACTCTTTGACAGCACGCACGGACCTGGTGGTCATAAATAATGGAAGTATGACAGCTGATAGGTACACACAGGATATCTTACAACATAATGTAGTTCCTTTTGCTCCACATATTGGCGAACCGAACATTTCTTGTTAATTCAAGATAACGACAGGCCGCACACGTTGCTAGAAATTACCTGGAAGAGATTGGAATTAATACTTATGCGATATCCTTAACAGGCGATTAAGAGCGGAATGAATCCAATTGAATAACCTGGAAGAGGTTGATTCAAATCTGGGAAGAATTGGACCAAAATGAAATAAGGCAGCTTATTCTAAGTATGGGTCGACGATGTCATGTCGTTATTCGTACAGTACAAGAGGTGGGAACATTCGTTTTGAGAACTTTATTTTTATTTTTAAGTTTGCTTCGTTTACTGTCAATTCCGAATTTTTCTTTTATTATTTCTTCTTCTTCTAATTTTTATCAGAGCCTGAATAACGTTTTACAATGTACAATAAATTATAGTAATAAAATGTAGAATAACTCTAAAAAGCTAAGATTCTTATTCATGTTTTTCAATATAAATTATATATATTTAATATTTAAAAATAATATTCCTTAGAGAGTTGGCTTCAGGAGTGGATATTTTCAAACTGGATCTAATTTTTCTTATCGAAATGTTATTTAAGTATGAAACATAATATTTTTGGTATTTAAATAAAGTTTACATTGAGAAAATCACATATTGAGCATATTTATATTATTAACGAGCTTTGCTGTGATTTGAACCAACACATATACAACTGCTTTGTAAGTTGATGTGATGCATTAGCAAATAAGGCCAGCTTTATTTCTGTATGGCACATATTTATTCCTTTTTTATACTACGAATCGTGCTTGAGCGTGACTCTTACGAATCGTCGTCTCTAAGAAGATACACTAAAAAAATATGAAAATACTGTGATCTGAATATTATACAAATTCATAATTAATTTTTTGTTATATTCACAATATTTGTATACTGCTTAACGTATTCTAATTACAAGAATAGATAATTTGTCAATTGAAATATTAGTAAGCCCAAAGTATCTTATCTCTTATTATTCATTCATATAATTTAACATAATTTAAGAAAAGTCCAGGAATACGAAGCTAAATTTTTAATAAAAAAAATCTTACCAAATTAATCAAAGCACATACCTGCCCCAGTTATAAGGATTATGCATATTAACAGTGAATTTGCAAATTATGTGACATTAAAGTCATCAAGTAAAATCCACAACTGAAAATCTACCCACTACTCTACCGGTTTCACATATAACATTTGCATCGACAGGAGTATTTGGAGTATTGATTTTATTTGATAATAATGGAAAGAGGACCAAATCATGTAATTAAAAAAGGGGGGATATCATAATGAATGTTCTAGGATCTGCCTACTACGTCTATGAACTTTTATTATAAATCAATATATTAAACTTTTGTTTAAGCTTGTCTATTTAACTCTTGTATGATATTTGTTTGAATAAATCTACATGAGTACCGTAGCCCCCCCTAACACGAGCGTCTATGATATAGTCGATTGACAGAGGACGGACGGGCTAGTGAATACAACGCACACCGATAAACAATGTCATTTTTATACGCAGTCTTCGTTTATTCAAAGCTCGAAGATAAATGAATTTTATACTACAATGGGATTAAAGAAGTTGATTTCTTTTAACATGTCAAGATATCTTACTGCAATGTCTCATTGATTGGCCGTTCGCTATACGCTTTAAGTCCTACTTAAATTCTACCTCGAAAAGTACTGCAATCAATTAGACCATTGCTTCAAGACATAAGCTAAAATTTAATAAAAATTACTCTGAGAAGAAATACGAAGCAAATTAAAATTATCTTATACATATAATTATTTATCTTGACTAGGTTCATAAAGGTGCTGTTTGTAGATAATGCTTTGAAAAACTACCAAAATTTTAAATAGTTTAATGAAGCGAAGGCATTTTGTGAATAACTTGAAATGTATCACTGTCCCGGTAATGTTGGTGATATATCTGTAATATAAATGACTGTCCAAATGACAGCGAAATTTGCTGATAAAGTTTTAACCGGATGTCCGTTCTGTGGGGTTGGAATTACACCTGTTTATGCTGGTCGGGTTAGACTGTGGACCTGTGGATGCTGGAATTTATACCCGAACATATTAATCATTACAATGATGGCAAAAGAATAATAACAAATATGTATGTAAGTATGTATAATGGGGTGAGTTTCACTGAGACCTAAAAGATCTATTGTGCCCATAACAAATATTTAACAGAAATAATTTTTACCCTACTAGCTGTAAAGTTGACAATTGTTGCGTCTTCTAGCCAACTGAGAAGTTTAATTTCTCTAGTGATTAATAATCTTTTTTATTGTTAACCTAGGTCAATAATGGACAAATTCAAATATTTTAAGAAAAGTAGTTTAACATAGACTTGTGCAACATAATTTTGTATACCCAGGAGATGGTCTTCAATATATTTGCTGCTTGAAATTAGCTAACAAGATAAAATTATTTGAATAAATGATTGATGACATGAGGATTAGGATTAGGTGTCAGTCAGACGACGGGGTAAACGCTTCTTGCGGTGCATTGTGGTGTACAGTGTGAAATATATATTAAATGTTTAATGAACGATCACTTTGTACCCACGTATAATTCTTGTCAACGAACATTAACAGGACAAGAAGGGTCGCTCTCTGTCGCAACTTTCATGTCCAGTTTACACAAGCGCGCCGACGATTTCGACAAATTCCTGGAGCCGTGCACGTGCTCGTGCTTATACGAGGTTGATGCAAACCGCTAGCGATTAAAACAAATAAATGTTCACTTACCAGGGTGATTTAAAAACATCTAGCAATAATTGTTATTGTAACCTATTCCGCTTAGTGGGAATTAAAATAAAAAGGGAATATCGTCAGGATATTTAATTGGTGAATCTAAACATACTGTACCGTTTATTCTAATTTATATTTACAGATTTATATTCAAATACAGTCCTTATTTACTAATTTATATAATACACTAAACACACACTAACTATAATTTATATGAGAGTCACTTTATCGAGGCGCGATTGCTTTTTTTCAGTATCAACACTAACTGACTAACTAACTCCGCTGCGATGCTCGTCGCCTATCGGTTACGCTGGCAGGGATGTTTATTGCCAGTGAGTATTCCTCTGGAACGGTAAGCATGTCTTGTCGTCTCTCAGTGGTGACGCCGAACCTTGCTTTTCCGGTACCACCATAAGCACCCATGAACTCTACAAAAGCAGGATCGGCTACTTCCTGAAGCTGGTTTACTTCCTCATCGAGGTCACCCTCGAAGGGCGCTAATCGGTTACGGTGTACAACCTTTGGCTTTCCGTTTGGGATATTGCTGATACGATAGATGACATCCTTGATTCGTTTCTTCACGAGGTACGGACCGTCCCAAGCTTTCTGCAACTTTGGAGAAAAACCCTTATGTCTTCTTGGGTTATGCAGCCAGACTTTGTCTCCTTCGTGGAAACCTCCTTCTGTAGCTTGCGTATCGTACCTTTTCTTCATCCTATCGCTAGCGATCTGGAGATTAGATCGAACCAGCTCGTGTACGTCGTCCATTCTTTTTCTCAGCTGGGTCACGTAATCTTCACCAGCTATGTCTTCTCCGGGTCGGCATCCAAATTCAAGGTCGCAGGGTAATCTCATTTCGCGTCCGAACAGAACTTTTGCTGGTGTTTGGCCGGTAGACTGATTGATGGCGGATCTGTAGGCCATCGCAAATAGCGAGAGATATTGGTCCCAATCTCGCTGATGGTTAGATACTACTTTAGACAGGTATTTGCCAAGAGTTCTGTTCATTCGCTCTACCATTCCGTCCGACTGTGGATGCAAAGCCGTAGTTCTCGTTTTCTTCATGCCGAGCTTTTCACAAACTTCCTGGAACAGCTGGCTTTCGAAGTTTCTGCCCTGGTCGCTGTGTATTTCCAGGGGCACTCCATATCGACAAATGAACTCATTCAAAAGCACGTCGGCAACAGTTGCGGCTTCTTGGTTTGGAATAAGATACGCTTCTACCCATTTTGTGAAATAATCCATCACCACCAAAATGTACCTGCTGCCATTTGCTGTCGGTGGAAACGGTCCGGCAATGTCCAGGGCAATGCGTTCAAAAGGGCTTCCGACATTGTACTGCTTCATAGGAGCCTTTCTTCTTCCTTGTGGTCCATTGGTCGTAGCACAGGTAGTGCACTTCTTACACCAGTCCACATCTTCGGAACTGTGCATCCAATAAAACCGTTCTCGCACTTTCTGGAGGGTCTTCTTCACACCTAGATGTCCTCCTGACGGACTGTCGTGTAATTTCCGCAGTACTGCCGCTACCCTTGTTCTTGGAATCACCAACTGTCTTCTACTTGCGGAACCTTCATCGTTCTCGATTACTCGCTGTAGCAAACCGTTTTCCAGAACCAGCGAGTCCCACTGGGCCCAATACGATTTCATCGTTGGCGAGTACCTTGAAATCTCCTGCCAAGTAGGTCGACAGTTTTCCTTTTTCCAATGTCGGATTTTCTTCAAGTCGGGATCGTTCTCTTGTTCCTCTTCCAACTTTTCCGGTGTCCATTCGTTGCTGGTCACCGTGGTTCTTCGAATGGCAGCTTCCTTAGCTTCTGTTTTGGTGCACTGAGAGCACTCTGCTGGGCATGGTCTTCTAGAGAGTCAGTCTGCATTTCTGTGGCTTATTCCGGCTCTATGCTCAATGGTGAAATTATATTCTTGGAGCCGCTCGATCCATCTGGCGATTTGACCTTCAGGGTTCTTAAATTGCATAAGCCACTTAAGTGCGGCATGATCGGTTCTAATCACAAATTTCTTCCCATACAGATACTGATAGAAGTGCTCCACGGACTTCACTACTGCTAGGAGCTCTCTTCTTGTGACGTAGTAGTTTTGTTCTGGTTTGGAAAGAACTTTACTAAAATATCCCAGAACTTTCTCTTGTCCTCCTTGAACCTGTGATAGCACTCCTCCAATTCCAACATTGCTAGCATCAGTATCTAGTATGAATTCTCCCTCTGGTAGTGGATAGCCGAGTATAGGTGCAGTAGTCAAGTGCTTTTTCAAGGTTTCGAACGAAATTTGACAGTCTTCGTCCCAGCGAAACTCCCTTGCTTCCTCTGTAAGTCGTGTCAAGGGTTTAGCGACATCTGCAAACTTCTTTATAAATCGCCTGTAGTATGTACAGAGTCCAAGGAAGCTTCTAACTTGGTGCTTGTCGGTGGGTCTTGGCCACTTTCGTACGGTAGCAGCTTTTTCTTCGTCTACAGCTACACCATCCTTGCTGACTACATGGCCTAGATAATTGACTTTGTTTTGAAATAGCTGACATTTCTTGGGGTTGAGAATCAGTTGGGCAGCTTGCAACCTTTTGAAGACACCTTCCAAATTCTTTCGATGTTCTTCGAATGTTCTTCCCAAGACTATGGTTTCATCAAGGTACACTAAGCATATCTTCCAGGACAACCCTCGCAATACGTTTTCCATCAGTCTTCCAAACGTTGCGGGGGCATTGCACAGCCCAAATGGCATAACGGTGAAATGCCATAGTCCAGATCCGGTGGTAAACGCTGTCTTTTCTTTATCGGCTGGATCCATTTCTACCTGCCAATATCCAGACTTCAGGTCCAAGGTAGAAAACAATTTGCTACCGGCCAACGTATCCAGAGTATCGTCGATTCTCGGTAGAGGATAGCTATCTTCCTTTGTAACATTGTTCAATTGCCGGTAGTCCACGCAAAACCTCGTGGTTCCATCCTTCTTCTTTACCAGAACTACCGGAGAGACCCAAGGACTGGTAGAAGGTTCTATTACCTTGTCCTCTTCCATCTCTCGCGAACAATTCTCTCCGATTCCTCTCTTTTGGCCTGTGGTAGCCGTCGAGCCGATTGTCTTATCGGTTTAGCGTCGCCGGTGTCAATTTTGTGTTTGACAGCAGATGTTCTTCCTGTCTTTCCTCCTTTTGGTACAAAAAGAGATCGGTATTGTAGCAAGAGTTCTCTGATTTTTTTTCTTCTCTTGCAGGCTAAGGGATTGTCCAGCCACTGCTATCATTTGTTCAAATTTATTGTTGGCATCATTGGAAGTTGTTGTTTGATGAATTATTGACGCCACTGGTACGCAAGTTCCAATTTTGGTCTCCTTCTTTATAGTTATGGGATGGTCATTTACATTTATAATGCGTACAGGTATTTCTTCGGCAGCCATGACTAACCCTTTTCCTATCAGGATTCCTCGACCAACCTCTTCATCATGATTCCATGGTTCCATCATGTGTTCCTTCTTCGACGGTTCCTTGCAGCCTTGCCACAGTGAAAAATTCACTCCTTGCGGGTACAACTGTATCCTCCTGTACGGCTACCTGAACAGTCTTATCTTCTTGTGGGTGAAGGAATACTTCCTCAGAACCTACTCTAATCACTCGGTTCTTGAAATCTAGCTGGAAGCCATGTAGGTTCATAATGTCCATTCCGAGTATTATGTCCTCTACGATATCAGCGACAACGACAGTGTGGGTGAACTTCTCTGCGCCAATTCCCAATTGCACCGGTAGTTCTCCATGGACATTGGCGCTTTCACCTGTGGCAGTCCTGAGTCGCAGTCTCGTCGGTAAAAGTCTTTTCCGGGTGTTGACAGTCTCGGAGCGAATAATAGTCCTGGTTGCTCCAGTGTCCACCAATAGTGTATACTTCCTACCATTAACTTCACCATCCACGTATACACTATCATCGCGACATTTCAGAGAGGCTATTAGAATGAGAGGGTCTTTGTTTGTAGCAGTTCTCGGTCGCTTGCACGGACTGCGTACATGTCCCATTTCTCCACAATTCCAGCATCTCACAGCTTTCGGTTTTCCATTTGAGATGCTTTTCATCATGTTGACAAGCTGGTCAAGCTTGTTCTCCACTTCTTCGTCTGCTACAGCCCTCACCTTGCCGTATACTCCGGAAGCTTGTGTAGCTGCTTCGTACTCCAAGGCTGCAGAGAGTACGTCGACCAGTGTCTTGTGCCGAGCCAAGCGTAGAGTTCTCTGCATTTCATGGTCACGAACTCCGTCGATGAATGTCTGTACCCCTAAACATTCCATGACATTCTCCGGTGCCGATGGATAGGCAAACCGCACCAACCTCGCAATGTCTGCTTCGACTTCTTGCAGAGTTTCGTCGCGTTTTTGTTTGCGGTTTTTCAGCTGCGACTGGTACAGATGCTCCAGGTGTTCCAGGCCATATCTCATGTTCAATCGCTTTTTAAGTTGCTTAAAATCTTCGGTCTCTTCCACTGGCATGGTCTGGAGGATATCCATGGCGTCTCCTCTGAGGGCAAGAGTTAAATTCAACGCTTTTTCTTTCTCACTCCAGTTGTTTGCCTTTGATGCCGCCTCGAATTGCTTAAGGTAGTTCGGCCATGACGTTTTACCATCGAATGTTGGCAGTTTCACTCGGCTGTTAATATCGTTTTTCCTTTTCGGTTTCAACTCTACTTTCTCTGCCAGTTCGTCGTTGTCCGGGGCTTGCCTAGTGGTAATATCCGGGTGATGACTAGTCTTCCTTTCGATTTCTTTGATTTTTTGTCCCATTTCTTGCCCCATTCTTTTAATCTTCTTTTCCACGGCAGAAATTTCATTTTTTATATCCGTCGAAATTTTATTTTCCATGTCCGACATTTTATTTTCTATGTCCGCCGAAAGTTTACTTTCCATGGATGAAATTTCGTTTTTTATATCAGACATTTTGTTTTCCATCGAAGAAATATCATTTTTCATGTTAGAAATATTCTCGTCCATGGAGGAAATGTTAGCAGAAATGTCGTCCTTCATAGTAGAAATCTTCTCGTTCATAGCAGATATTGACGACATTATGGTGGAGGACTCGTCATTGAATAAGAATGTTTCTGGATCCAAGTCTTCACTTTCCAGTGCTATTTTCAGTCTTTCAACCAATTCACTCTTTTTCCCGGACGTTTCCAACTCGCGATTTTCTAATTCTGCTTTTAGTTCCGTCACTTTCAGGTCACATAGTCTCTTAGCCATTTTTACGTAATTATTTATTTATATTCTCCCACTTCTGACACCAATGTAACGTTTATTCTAATTTATATTTACAATTAATTTATATTTACAGATTTATATTCAAATACAGTTCTTATTTACTAATTTATATAATACACTAAACACACACTAACTATAATTTATATGAGAGTCACTTTATCGAGGCGCGATTGCTTTCTTTCAGTATCAACACTAACTGACTAACTAACTCCGCTGTATGGTAAAGGACTGGCATGTTAATGATGATCCGTCATTGTCGGATCACAGTTACATTTGTTTCAGTTACAGGGTTGCTGTTGAGGAACAATCAATCAAGTATAGGGACCCCAAGACTACCAACTGGGAACGGTATAAACTGGATCTCGCAAGGAAACACTATATGAATGAAACACTGAAACACTATATGTTTGAGCACCAATGAAACAATACCTGTTGGGCGCTAATGAAACAATTAAAGTTTAAAGT
>CAJUYI010000717.1:33398-64830 GCA_910591695.1 Galerucella pusilla | reverse complement strand
ACCTAAAATCATTTTTTTTGTTAATTTTAAAAATCTAGTTTCTCATCATCATCCAACTTTAAACTTTAATTGTTTCATTAGCGCCCAACAGGTATTGTTTCAATGGTGCACAAACATATTGGTTTCAGCTTGGCGGTTTCCCTAGAAACTTTAGCAACAATGATGAGATCGATTGGGCCATAGCGGAGCTGGGCTCGATTATTGTCTCGTCTTATGAGGAAAACTGCGCCGAAAAAACGAGGAAGGAGGGTAAGGGCCACAAATGGTGGAACAAGTCTTTGGATTCGCTACGCCAACATACCCGGCGCCTATTTAATAGGGCTAGGAAGACAAAGTCGGATCTGGATTGGGAGCAATACCGCCAGAAACGAAATGAGTACAAGAGTGCGGTCAGGTTGGCTCGAAGAGATGCCTGGCGGGCCTTCTGTGAGGACATTGTCTCGGTACCTCAAATGTCAAGGCTGCGCCGGATCTTAACGAAATCACCGGTCAGCGCTGTAGGCTGCATGGAAGCCGCACCGGGTGTTTTCACCGAAACCCCGGTGGATACCTTGCAGCATCTACTGGAGACACACTTCCCCGGTTGTGAGGGAATCGAGCGGGAGTGTCCTGACATGGGATATGTAGGTATACAGCGACCATGTAAAAAGGACTATCTTCTAGCAAAAGAAATAGTCACACACGAGCGGAGTACTTGGGCGATACGATCATTCAGACCATACAAGTCTCCGGGGAAAGACCAAATCTTAACAGCTTTGCTTCAACAAGGCTGGGAGGCCGTTGGCACAATTCTGGTGCATATCTTTCGGGCCTGTTTGGCACGCAGGTATGTCCCTGAACAGTGGAGGCAGGTGAAAGTCGTCTTCATACCCAAGCCGGGTCGTACCACATATACGGTGGCTAAATCCTTTAGACCCATTAGCCTAACATACTTTGTGCTGAAAACACTGGAGAGGGTGGCTGATCGATACATGAAGGAAAAGGTTGGGCTTAGGTATCCTTCGCACAACAACCAACATGCTTTTAGGTGTGGCAAGTCAACTGAAAGTGCCTTACACCAACTGGTAACTCAGGTGGAGAAGGCGCTGGGAAATGGCATGATCGCCCTGGGAGCTTTCTTGGATATACAAGGGGCGTTTGACAGCACCCCTGTAGGATCCATGTGTAGGGCTGCGGCAAATCATGGAATAGAGCCAATGATCACTCACTGGCTTGGGGCCATGTTGTGCAACCGTACAGTAGAGGCCACATGGAAAGACCATGTGGCAAAAGTAATCGTCGCTAGGGGATGTCCGCAAGGGGGTGTTCTTTCGCCCACATTGTGGAACCTAGTCATTGACGAGCTAATAACCCTTTTAAACGGTGAGGGCTTTCTAACGATTGGGTATGCCGATGATATCGTTGTCCTTGTTGTTGGAAGGCACATTACCGTTCTCAGGGACCTCATGCAAAGGGCTCTGAATAGGGTACATGGGTGGTGTTACGAACACGGACTTGCAGTTAATCCTGCCAAGGCTGAGATAGTTGCTTTCACCAAAAAGAGAGGTATAAGACCTGAGGGTCTAAATCTTGACAGAGTACCACTGCCGGTGGTTGAACAGGTGAAGTATCTAGGAGTGATCCTTGATAAATCACTGACATGGAAGGCTCATCTTGATAGTCGCCTAAGCAAGGTGACAAACACGTATTGGGCCTGTAGGAGAGCCATTGGTCCGAGGTGGATATGCTGCCTATGCTCACATATGCGGCTCTGGTCTGGTGGCCGAGGGTAACCTTGGTCACGGCTAGATCGCAACTGGCACGCCTTCAAAGGGTGGTAAGTTTGGGGGCAACTGGCTGCATGAGAACTACACCAACTGTTGCGATGGAGGTGATCCTTGGTATTCGGCCTCTTCACCATGTGATCGAGGCTGAGGCGGGGAGGGCTTTCCTGCGCTTGAAACGGCTGGCATACGTGCGAAGAGGGGAAGAGTGCAGGCACGTCAAGAACCTCCGGCTCCTGGAAGATATTCCAGTTCTGGCTCGAGCGGCTGATTAATGCCTGCGTAAGTACTACTTCGCTACCCCATATAGGGCCATGATACGGGATAGAGAGTCCTGGGAAAAAAAGAGGAATACACAGCCTAATGGAACCGTCTGGTACACAGATGGCTCATGCTCCGGTGATAGAGCAGGGGCTGGAATTTACTCCAGGAACCCAAGAACACAGGTTTGTGTACCATTGGGTGAGGGTGTATCTGCATATCAGGCCGAGATATATGCTATCTTGGAATGTGCGCAGATAAACCTAGACAGAGGTTATGTGGATCGACGCATAACCATATACTCCGACAGTCAGGCAGCAATTAAAGCCCTGAGTGGGTATACCGGCAACTCAGGACTTGCTAACGAATGTCGAGAACTACTTGCTAATCTTGCAAGGCGGAACGTGGTGCGGCTAGAACGGATTCCAGCCCACTCTGGTTTTGAAGGCAACGAGATGGCGGATGCACTGGCTGCGGAAGGGGCGGCAGCTCCTTTTTGCGGCCCGGGCCCGACCCTGGGCCTAACAAAACAAAGAATACGCAAGGAGACGAAGAAGTGGCTGAGGAATCAGCACCTCGCTCATTGGAATGCTCTGCAGGGTCCTAGACAATCCAAACTTCTACTGAAGGGATGGACTGATGGACACGCCAGGACAGCCACTGAACTACCAAGGAGTAGGCTAAGGAAGATAGCAGGACTCCTAACAGGGCACTGCTGTATGAGGAAGCACCTCTACAATCTAGGAGTAGAGGAAAGTTCCCTATGTAGGGGTTGCGGCATGACTGATGAAACGTCAGTTCATGTTCTCTTAGAGTGTCTACACTGGGCTGTATCACGCAGGCGAATCTTCGGAGTCACTGTCATGGCTCCTGGAGACACAAGCAGGCATCCACTGGAAAAGGTTGCGGCCTTTATTGAAGGGCTCGGCTTCATGGATGACTAGGTAGCAGGATTGGCACAATGGGCCCGCCAGTGGCCTCAGTGTCGGAACCTTGGCTTGAGTTGTCCAGGACAAGGCTCGCCTGCACATTTAGTAGTAGTAGTAATAGTAGTAACTCCGCTGCGATGCTCGTCGCCTATTTATACTCGCACGACTTGTTCTAGAGACCTCTCGAACTCGAAGTTCTGGTGAATACGCTGGGTTTTTCTAGATGTTACGTATTCCAGATCATTCTTGAAAATAAGGCGAAGGAGCCATAGTCGTATCATATGGGAATTTCACTGGGGGCACTAATTGAGCACATTAATGCAACAGCTCGCGTAACAATACTTATAAAAAGAACTGGTAGCAAAAATGAAGGAAAAATGAAAGTTACATCAAAAAGTAATAATTTAGTAAGCTACAGATGGGACTAGTAGGTATAAAAATTAACAATAAAATGTTTGCAAATGCCAACTTAAATAGGTATTCTAATGAAGAATGTATACAGGTCATTACAGGTTGTTTCAAATCCGAGGCCATCAAAGAGTACCAACTAACAGTAAAATACGGGTACTGGGAAAAATAATTATCGCGATTCGAAAATTGTGAGAATCGATACACGAACCATCCAAAACCAAAGGCGTTTAACCAAATGAGTTAAAATCTATGAATTTTGAAAGTCTTTCATATTGAATATACCGGTTTTCAAAGATGTTTTAAGATATTTAATTTTATGTTAGGTTTCATTGATTGTTTCGAAGAATATCTATTTTTTATATCCAAAGATTATTTCTAGTTGCTTAACATATTCTACAATATTACTAGGAGGTACATTCAGACCTCCATAGTTTTTAGAAATCGAATATGCTTTATGCTCTAAAAATACAGCCGCTTCTTTTGGTAATGTCTTTTCATCATTATACTTTGTGCAAGCACTACAAGAGTGTTGCAGCAAACATTTCCTTAATAGATAGCCAAAAATGTAAACTATAGCATTGCCATCCGTACTTGAAAGATTTCTATAGTCGCATGTGAAAACTGTTAAAGAGCTATTATTTGTCAATATAGGTACATTGATATTTATATATTCTTCTAGCATATCCGAAGTTACATTGAGCAAAACTGTATTAATATCTTCAATACAATTGGCACCTTCAACCTAATTAAAATATTTTAGAGAAAATAATTTCTTCAATGCCCTACAAAATTGAATTGGGGTTGGATTTCTCAAGTTTCTGCAACAATTTCTTACCAGACCAAAAAAATTTTCAATGCAATCCTGATTAAGGTTTTTAGTTAAATGAATAATTTCTACATTTTAAGGTTTCCCATAAAGACAGAGCAGAGGTAATAGTAATTTTCCAGCCATTTATAAAGTGCACAGTATTGTTTATACATTTCTCCACGTGTTACCTTTCCATCATTCTGTTTTCAGAACCAAACACAAAACACTAAGTATGTAAATGTTTATTTTATTTTTAAAGGAAAATTCGCTCACTCAAAAGACAACTGGTATATTTCTTTACATATCCCTACGACAGACAACCTGTTTATGCATATCGCGTGTAGGAGACTCACGGTGCTCTATACACAGTAGCATCCGATATTCGAGCGAGATAGGCATAACGAGGGGAGGAGCTTAGAGTGATCCTTCTTGTCTTGTTAATGTTCGTTGTTTTTGTGAACGCACTACCGCTGTAATTTGTTTTATCTTAGTTGAACATGATATCAAAGTTCAAAGTAAAACATAGACCACGTTTTGTAAAATCTTTGAATGTGGTAGTATAATAGATTTCTTTAATTCGTGCACTTGATATTGGTGATTATAAACTATAGGAATAATTGTAATTTTTTGCTGTGTTTAAATTGTAATAACAACAATAAAGAAGTTCATATGCACCGTTTTCTCATTAAAGATTCTTTGGTTTAATAAGTAATAAAATAGTGTGTAGTGTCAATTATTTTTAATTTCTGTCTTCAATTTGGAAAAAATTGTATATACACGGTGGTGAAGACATTTATAAGCCTCGCACATTATTCCATGAAGAGGATTAGATATAGGAAATAATTGGCACCCTGTATATAGGTTCTCAATTTGGTTAATATAATGTGTGTAGTAATTGGAGAAACCATTATCTGCCAAACGCAATATGAAAGTGTCAGAATACAATAAACGAAGAGACTCCCTTCCAATACTGAAGAAAAAATAGTCAGAAATTATTTATTGTTTAATAAATTAGGTTGGACTAGAAAATACTAAGCGCATATTGCTATTTTGTTGAATAATATAATTATTTATCTGTAATTTAGATGGGTACAATTATGCGGAGAATTATGAGTAAGAGTAAAGAATTTTTTCAAATTTTACTAATAGCATTGGCGGTATATATTGGTTTACTATTCACGACATATTGTGGGAAGGTCAGGAGAATGAATTCCTCAAGGAAAAGTAATAGTAATAAAACTCCGTAAAAGAAGGATAAAAATGGGTACAATGGGTAGTAAAAGAGAGTTAGGGTGCATAAAGGTGTACTTAATTATGAAACAAGATGTGCTGCTTCAAGTTTTAGAAGTTTTCTTATGTTGATCAGCATTGAAACTAACAGAAAAAATGAGCAGTAAATACATAATAAATTTAAATATTAGAAGATTGCAGTTAGATTTGAAAATGGCTGTGATAATATTATTGCAAATAAGTTGAACGGAGCTGATGATTTCTAATAATATCGAATTTTATAAGAGTATGGCTTGGGCTTGTGTCTAAATAGCTCTGATGATATTTTATCACACAACAACACTGTAATTTGTTCCCATTATATAGCCCTGTCATCACTGAACACGATCTCTCATTGGTATAAACAGTAACTGTGATTAGAAAGTAGGTATTTCCCACATGCTTTGCATATTCCACTGTTTTGTAATGTTGATTTTGATAGCATTTGTTTCACGATTGCTTCACTTTATCACTAAGGATAAGTTACTTCAAAAAATTAACTGGAAGTTATTCGATTCAATATACAGGGTGTCAGTATTTCATTGGGATTGTATAGGTAAGCTTTAAACCGCTGGACACACGTAATTAATTAAATTAGAAAAAGCTACCAATTTTTGTGGTTATCACAATGGCCCCTCTTAATCCCTGACATCCCAAATGGCTCCGGATAAAATCGACAAAATCCGAAAACTTCGGCAGAGGCTTCGAGTTCTCGGCACCTCAGCATTTTGTGATTTTGCTTGTACCTAGTACTTATCAGGCTCAACAGTCTTTTCACTAGGTCCTTCTTGGAGAAATTTTTCCTTGGTCGCTCTAATCCTAGGAGTCTATATCTCCTATGAAATACTACCACTTTCCTCATCTGGCCCCTGCCGAGGTTTAATATTAGTGACTCCAGGAGTTTACTGTGCTTCAGTTTTGGCACGTGCGTCTGATGTTTTGTCAACGAAGATGTACAACTACGTGCTGCAGTTTTAGATATCCAAAGTGCTGGTTCAAGACCAGTTTCAGACCCTTGCTCTGCTAGGGTGTTTATCGTTTCATTGCCTTAAATACCGATTTGTCTCAGGACCCACTTAAGTGTCACTTTATTGAAGTTTGCAGCGTAAAGATTTTTTAAAGGCAGTTTCAGACTAGTCTAGTGCTGATCTGGGGGCATGCTAAAGATTTCAGTGCTGCCCGAGTATCTAACAGTACAAGGAATTTTCGGCACCTATCTCCCCTTTCGATGTTCATTTGCACACCTGTAGATACCTTAGATTTCCACCTGGAATCGGGATTTAAGCTTCCCAAACAATACGTGGACATTGCACCTGGGACTAGCACCGTGGACTCCAGATAATGTTTCCACATCAATTTCAGATCCACACCAACATTCCTTTCTGACTGCATGCTTTTAGACCATCCTAGCTTAGCAGGTATGGTGAGTTTTCGTAATTGTGGCTAAGATGTTATTACTTCTCATGTTAAGAAGTCAGTTTCTGATAACATTTGGGACTTTGAAATGACTGTTCTTGTTGCTTCGTTCATGACAATTCCCATTGCGCTCCAGCAATTCTAGCTTCCACCCTAACATGCAGAGCAATTGGCGGAAGATTGAGCATAGCTTAAGTTGCCTTATCGCAGAAAAGCCTCGAAGTTTTAAGAGCCATAATTCGGCTTTCCTTTGATCTGTTTTTGACCACCCGACTAAGGCTTCTTAGGAAACCATGCGTCTCATCACAGTTGTGTACGAACAGTGGATGAAATCTATTGATACAGATGTATTTAAGACCAAAATAAAACTCTCCTACCGTTTTTGAGAAGCCCTATAAAAAAATTAAAACGATACATATGTAAGGTTTGAGCGGGGGGAAAGGGGTCGGTATTGAATAATTTGTCCAAAATTCTACTCATGTTGACATCCTTTATTCTCTCTATGAAGTATTTGCTTTACGTCAAAAACTAAAGTATCGGACTTTTTTGTCCGACAAGTCACTATACTATTTATACTATGCATGGTTGAATCAGCTACCAAAGGCAAACCAGGTAAAATATACACTTAGTAGTTATTTACCCCAGTGAATTAACAAGGGCAATTAACAATAGAGATATTTTAACACGCGACCAAAGCGAGCGATTTTATGTTGGAAATTGTTAATCGCCCTAATTAATACACGTGTTTCCCGTCGACACTGTTTTATCATTAGATAAGCACAAATTTTGAGAACTTACGAGCGAACTGCAAATTTGAATCATTTAAGAACCGTCAGTAGTCATGACCATATTGGTTATTGACAAAAAATTGGAATGTCAACTTGTATAATAAGAAATCTGGCATTAATAGAAAATGAAAATCGTTAAAGACCAGTATGTGTGCGATGCATACAAGTCTACTTATCATTCAACGATACAAGATAATGTAGACGATATTCTAGATTTTACTATGTTTCTAATAAAATATATTTGGTTTCAGGTATAGAGATGATACATTATGCTGGACAGATAGGTGAGTGTGGTACATGTTATATAAATTTCAGCGGAAGATTATCCATAGAGCCCGCAACTTAAAGTAGGTAGATGAGCTAGCTTATTTTTTCCCACTATTTTTGGGGGAATTGAGTTGTATTTTGGCCTTACTTGTCAAAAATAATTGTTAATTATAAAATATTTTAGAATAGTATCCAGAAATGAAGCCAATGAGTGAAAACATGCTCTAAATTAACCACAATCAAAGGAGTCATAAGTGATTTACAATATATAATTTTAGACTTCGTGTTTTTCCATATTCTTATCAAGGAACTAATTTTTAGTCCTGTTATCAAAACTTGAAATCTTGGAAATTGTTAGTTTTGCAGATCATATTTTACATCGATAGTTTAGATAATCTATTAACATAAATTAAATAGACACCATAATTTCCAATTAAAAACCTACATTTTATAGAGAACTGGTGTGAAATAAGAGGTTGATGTTTTAAAAAAGGTAACTTTTTATTTTTCTCGAAAAATTTTTATTATTCATCGATATCTATCTTGTTTCCTTCAAATTAGTCCCATTCAGATGTACTGTACTTGTACCTCACTTTATTCAATCCTTGAGTGATTCAAGCAATCCTTGAGTCTGGGCCTATTCAAAGAACTTTTCAGTTTTGGGAACAGAAAAATCACAGGAAGCCGATTATGATGTATCATCGTGATTCAATCCAAAACACATGATTGGTATCTCCACAAATCCGGGCGTATTATTTGTATTGCTCCAACCAAACTATGTATTAACGGTACGACCTTCTGGTAAGAGCTTATGATCACGCTATTGCTGTAGAAAAAAAAACCTAAGCAGAACTGTCAAAGCAAAACATCATAATTGAATCTGGATCGTCGTTGACGCAAACCAATAGCTTCCGATCTATGTTCAGTCAATGGTCAAAATTTAGCAATGTCGAAGCAAACTTCGCTGACACGTTACATTCCCAAAATATTCGGAAACATTGTATGGCATAGCCAGCCGATATGCGACATCCTCAGTAACTGCTTTAATAGAGATTCAACGATTATCCTCGATTATTTTTTTCACTTGTCAAAATCTGACATTTTGGTGGTTTTAACCAATAGTAATACATTATTCTAGCCAATCATTCCGTATTATACTGATAAAACTGCTTCCTCATCGATAATACCTTGTTTACATTGAAACGTCAAAATACTACTTTGAATTTGTCATTATTGACAACTAAAAGTGCTTCGAAGTTCATTTAAAAATGAACACAAATCGACTCAGTGCATCACCCAAGAGAATATTGAACATTTAATACAAAATTCCACTTCACAATTGTTGAAAAAATAATCTTCTCAAATACAACTCGTTCTTCAATTTTATCACATAATTTTTTATTTTCATTACTTAAACTTGTTTATTTGAGGCAAAAACATTCAAACAAACCGAATTTAGATAAAATCTTTTTTATCAATAGGTTTGTGTTCATATTTTTGCCAAATAAACAAGTTTTCGTGGAAATCCAAAATTGAAACCACTCGTTTTTTAATTGTGAAAATAATCAAATATTACATTGAATGAAATCTAGGAGCGTATTAACAATCCGAAGGTTTCACAGTGACAATCAGTACAATTACTAAATACAAAAAAAATGCAGAAACTCAATTTCTCAAAAAATGTACTCCTGTTTGAAGTCGATAAAATGCACGGTTGTAAGGAAATTTGAATTTTTTATCGGAATGTGTGTAGAGGATCCCCATTTGAATATTAAAACATGACGAGTTGTGTTGGTTCGATTCCAAACTATAGACAAAATAATGGAACAAAAGACAGCGACGTTTTTTTGTGAATTTATTAAGCTAGATATATGTGAATTCTGGATTTGATATAGTATAAATGAATCAGATCATTTTAATATTAATATTAATATTAATACTTCTTTTACTTCTTTTCTCCTCCTTTCTTTTCCTTCTACTCTTGCAGGTGCCGGACTGCCATTAAATATAAATAGGATAGATTCTCGAATTAAGAGTATTTTTAATCTTTGTTTCAGTTGATTTAATGATCCGGCTTTACTTTCTAAGTTTATTATTTTGTTTGTTACCTTACTATACAGTTTGACTGTTTTGTCTGGAGCAAGATTTTGTATTGATTAGTGGTGAACCGGAACCGCGACCCAGGCAAGGAACCGGGAACCGTTGTTAACCGGCGGTCTCTAGTGAATCTCTCTGTGAAGGGCTCGCTGATTATTTCGGAACATCATTTATTCAGGCAAATTATCTGCCAGCATCGGTGGAGTGATCACGTCGATTATTTCATAACTGGTTTTGATTTTACGTTGATAGACTCTCTGCTGATATTGATGGCTAATCGATTCGAGATAATTTATAGAGGTTTTGTTGTTTTATTTGCGATTCTCATTAAGCGGCAAAAGCATCATCTCATCTTCTTCGTGGTTCTCGAAGAAGAAGAGACTCCATAATCGACATTGAGCGACCTAAACAAAAAGTTAGGAACGAGTATCGATACCTGTCTGTATAATGTCTGTGACAAAATAAAAACTCGACTGACCGCTACTTCAAAATAAATTGATCTAAAATTCGAACGGCTTCCAAACAGCTCGCCGCACCACCAATACTGATAGCTATTACGATTCTTTCATGCACTATCATCCAGGGCCGTATTACGAACTAACTAATCATATAACACTAATAAAGAATCCATTTATTTAAAAAACACATATCATAATACAATACATATATATTTCCAAGATATATTGCGAATTGAAATTCACTTTTTAATGGTAACGGAAAGAATTTCAATATTTTAACACCATATTAAAATTGGTATAGACTGATTTTTGTTTAACTACAGTTATTGATAAAAAAATATGAAATTTCTATAATAGTTATTTAACTAACAAGAGTATTAATAGGGGCTCCATCAGCGAGCTCAAAGCCTATAATCACGAACTGAAGAATAGCCTAAAATCACGATCAATACATGTCTTTCAGTAACGGAAGTGTAAACATTGTAACAGTAACGACATCTTCACATCCAACCGCAATGGTTGGTGTTAAATATCTTGTAGATATGCTAGACCCGTTTGACTTTAAGATGTAATTCAATATCAGTCGGGTCCTATAGACCGGGAAGTAGTTATTGCTTCTTAGTTGAACGATCAGTGTCTATGAAAAATATATTTCAAAACTTATAATTATTATTCTGCGATAAACATTTATTGTTTATAATATTGGGACAACAATAAGAAAAAAGCAGAGAGATATTAATTGCATTTTAAAACATTTTACTACTACAGCTACAATGTATGAACACTTTAAATATTAATAAAGACGTTGTGTGAATAATTATTTTCCACTCAACGCTAAAAAGTAGAAATGGCAAATGGCCATCATTTGCTTGAAAATCGTTTTGTTGAATTGGGTTTATCAAGAACAACCTTATTAAAATATAACCAAAAGCAAAAATCCAGTAAACTGTAATACCCAGCGAACTATTCGGAGTTTTTGATCAGAAGTTTAAAATTCAAAATCGGATCTGATACTGGGGATTTCGAAACGTTTCTGTATTGCATTTATAAATAGACAAATTTCTTCTTATCACAACTATACCCCTTCTCTAATACTAATAATAAGCTGAACGGTAAAAAGCAATAGGTACCATATTATGGTGAATGACCCTAGATATAGTTTTCTTTTTTTATATGAACGGATGGAAGTGATTCTCAACCCCACCCCTCTACATATGGTGGTGGAAAGTGTTGCAGAAAGAACAATATACAGACTGAGTAGAGAGGGAATCATTAAAAAAAAAACACCTCCTCACTTCTTAGAAATCAGACAACCTGGGACATGCCACAAGACGGTATGATGAAAAAGTATAACTTTTCAAAGAAATTCGTTACGGAAATGAGCAACAAGAAGGAATGGGATCCAAATACCATCACCAGACTTGGAAAGAATGCCATTCAATGGTACACAGACGACTCAAAAGCAATAGAAGGAACTGGGATAGGAGTGTTCGGGACAGGAACCAAACACTCTGAAAGCTTGGGAAAAACCCCAAGTATCTTTCAAGCGGAAATCCACGCCATAAGAAAGTGAGCCCAGTTCAATATTGATAAAGGATACAGAAGACAAAGGATTATCATAATGTCGGATAGTCAAGCAGCCATTAAGGCACTGAGCTCTTGTGTAATCAGTTCCAAAATGGTGTGGGAATGCCTAGACAAACTCAATGAACTAGGCGAGAACAACATAGTCACCTTACTATGGATTCCAGGACACACTGGAATAGAAGGAAATGAAATAGCAGATGAACTAGCAAAGAGGGGGACTGAAATACCTTTCTGGGGGCCTGAACCCTTTTGCGGAATCAGCCCCAATGTAATATTGGAAGAAATAAGTAAAGCCGAGAAAAAGAGAAGATCTGACCATTGGAAAGATCTAGTAGGGCTTATACAATCAAATACTCTTCTGGGTGACTACAACCTGTTGAGATCAAAAGAATGCATAAGTCAAAGTAAAACTGCGCTAAGAGTTTTAACAGGGATCCTAACGGGACATTGTCGCCTGAATGGGCACCTGAAAAAGCTCAAAATAGTGGAGGAAGAAGAATGCAGAATGTATAGAAAATTTCATTTACGTTCGAAAATTGAATATCTGGACTTATGATAGGAGGTTGAAAATAATAAACAAATATAAGAAGTCTGAGACTGGAGCATAAGAGATACATGGAATAAAAATATGAAAAATTTAAATTGGATAGTTCTCCTTGCTTACACGCATTCAATACTCATTCAAATATTCTCTGCTGTAAAAAAACATCACTTTTCAAACTTTGCAACAGTACAGAATTTTCTAAAAATTATACAACACGATATAAGTTATATCACTTTTTAAAATTAAGTACTATGTTCATTATATCAACCGACTTCTCCTTTCCTCATAACATTCCATCCATATTTCAGTAAATATATATATTTTTAATTGCACTTCAATGTTAATAGTTTACATATAACTAACAAACCACAGAGAATCCAAGAGAATAAAAGGACGGTGACTGACATTGGCTTTGAATATTGCAGAGGATCAATCTTGTCATCGGAAACAAATCTGCTATTGTTTTTTTTATTTTTCGTAAAATCTTTAAAGTGGAAGTAGGTATTTTTGACTAGAAAGAAGCAACAATATTTATTGTGTCCAGCAGGCAAGCAGAATGCGGCGACTGCATCAGTCCGCAGTTGAGTTACATTTCCACATTCTCAACATACATGGGTTTTAATGAGCAATTTCTACTAGCCTCTCTATTGTGTGTCCCTCGCAGGACACGGTTATACACTGGTCGTCAATCTTAATGGACAAATTTCTTTTTTCTAACGGTCGATTTTAATCAGAGGACATTTACAAACAACAAAGATTATTTCAAATTCCGAGTTTCTTTCATCTGATAATATTGGATATACTCATGTAAAAAACCATAATTTTTAAATCAATTTTAAAGGTAAATTATTCATTCCATCGTCTTAAAATTTTCCGTCCATTTATCGCAAGTTGCGTTACAGCAGGCCGTGACATAGGGTGAAGTGAAAGGCGCAAGGCCATTATGGATCAGATGATCGTGTAGTCACCGTACATAGACAATATGAATAGTAGATTCACTCGTCGTAGGCACTTTCATGTAATGCTGATAAAGACGAAGATCGAAAACTAAAGCCTAGAAGCTGTAGTCGGGTGCGCGAAGAAGCTGCACATATATATCTGAACATCAATATCGGTCAAAGCCTAAGGCTAAGGCTCCAGGACATAAAAGTGTCAAAGTCGTCAAAGAATTACAACTGAACAACAGGACCGGTTTGTGTGCCAAATTGCTAGAAGAAATCCAAATGTTTCTCAAGCCAGAGCTGAAACGACAGCTTCTAGAAGCTACAGGTGTAAATGTTTCAGTTGAAACTATACGATGAAGACTTCGTGCTCGATGTTTGTACAGCAGGAGACAGTTACGGGTTACAGAGTTGTCTAGGCAAAACAAAACTGACCGGCTGAATTGGTGCCGTCAACACCAAAACTGGACAATTGAAAATTGGGAAAATGTTCGTTTTTCAGATGAGACCAGAATTGGCCAGAAGGGCTAGAGGTGGCAATACGGATTATTAAAATTAATAATTTTCTATTTTTTTCTTGTTTTTCACTAGTTAATTCAAATCTAATTAATTTTCAGAAACCAAAAAAGAAACCATTAGGTTTGTTTTGTAAATTATTATTAATTCTTTAATCCGTATGTGAAAATAGTTTTATTAAAATATTGAAAAAAGAATGAATTTTATTTCTAAATAAATTATTTTCATATATTCCATACAAAATACAAAATATTAGGTGATTCCATATAAGTTTGGTTGTGTGTAGTAAAAACAATCGGAGGTTAAACATTCAATCTATGAAAAATTTAAATATTATGTACCAAGTAAATATAAAGCTTTCAGCTTTTATCGTCATTCCTACGTTATTGTAATATTCTGCACGTTTTGCAGATTTTAAAAGGAAAGTGTCTCGTGTCTCAGATTGAACTACCTACTGCGCTAATTTATTCTTATGTGTACCGATTAGCGCTAACAGCCAGTTAAACATATCCATCAACCGTATGAAAGTATTCCCGCCTCATATCCCAATTATAGGAACAGTTATTAGAAGCAATAAATAAGAGTTCAGAAAATCAATGTTGCTTCTGAGAACCAATTAGACCATAACGGGTAGTTGCAGATTGCTGAAGGTTGGTGACATATATGGAGTTGTATTTGTTTCGAGAATCGATTGGACGAACTTCTATATGATATTATCTGCACAGGTAGCCGAAGACCGGCCAAGATCGACGACTGCTTCAAATACAAGACAGATAGTCTGGGAAAAATTGGATGTTCCTCCGAAATATATCGACATTTCGCTTTTTTTGCCGACTCTTACATTCAAATTATTAAATATAAAAACAATTTTTTCTTTCATTATCACTGATTTTTCATGAAAAATGCTGATTTTGCTGTTCTACATTACTGACTCAACAACAGTACATCAAAAAATGTATTTCCATGTTTCGCTACGAAGCAACTAAAAAATCGATAGAGTGAGATTGATGCACTCTTGCGCATAACTATGGCAAGCAATAATAAGGTATGACAAGTACATTTGCCCACTAAAAAATTGAGGAGTGGTGAGACAATATTATCGAAAAATACTTGGAATGCTGTGTTCAACATCCCCAAACATGATGAATGTGGTATCGGTTCATAATTGCCTACAACTGTTTTGGATTGCAATAAACTAGCGTAAACCAAATGTTAATTAGGGTTTCAAATGATTCTTGGTTGGAAATAATCATTTGAAATAATTGTAAAGATGACAAATATTCCAAAGCAATCACTAATTTTTAAATTATTATTGTGATTACATTTATTTTAGTGAAAATATAAATACAAAATAAGAGAATTAACGGCTCAATTGCATTTTGTAACATCTCCAGATACACTTCACCGCTTAAATTTGAATTTAGGAAGACAGGACCAACTATATTGTTTCCCAAAATACCTGCCCTCTGGAAATTGGGTATGTTTTTTACGAAAGATGTGAGGATTTGTGTCACTCCAATACCTTACATTTTGTGTATTCACATTTTCATTGAGGCAAAAAGTACTTTCGTCACTGAAACAAATTGTTTTTGTATAATGTGGGTTTTGACTAATTTTATTTGTCATACTTTCACAGAATTCGAGTCTTCTGTCGGGGTCGTCATCCGAAAGGTGGTGCACCATTTTTAACTTGTATGGATGTAATTTATTTTTAGCCAACACTCTCTGTACTGTACTTTTACTTACTTCACAGAAAGACGTAACTTTAGTTGAAGAGGAAGTAGGGTTTACTACCATTTCAGCAACTATATCAATTTTTTTATCATCACTAAATGTTGGTCGACCAGATAGTTTGGCATCTTGAACACTACCTGTTGCTTCAAACTTGTGAAGAAGCTCCCTCAAATAAGTTCTCGAGATAGGGCGATCTGGGTATCTCTCATTAAATAAACGTTCAGCTTCATGGAGATTCTTTCTAGATTCACCAATTATTAAGAAAGCTGCTACTTTGTCGGCTTGAGTACGTACCATCTCTAGAGTAGGGAGGGTGAGTGTGTAGGCTCACAGCACTTAGGCCACATGTGACCCACTGTACATCCTCCCGAGGAGTTGTCCTCCTAGGTCATTGTCCATCCTGTCCTTCTCAGGAAGGTGGACAGGTCACTGGGAGACATCTCCTTTATATCGGCAGGTGTAGGCCAAGACTCACCGAACGTACTAATGTTGAGTAAGTTTGCATGAAATATCAAAAAATTTATCATAAATGCCATTTTGCAATAAAAGTAAAATTGCAGTAATTTTGAATACGCCGCCAAAAAGTGTAAAATTATAGGAATCTTCCTTTTGGCTGTTAGCGAAGATCACGTACCATTTTGCCTATGTTAACTCTTAAACGTCTCGTTAAACAATAATAAAATTAAATATTCAAGCTATTTAGAAAAACTTTGCAAAGCAACAAATACTATTAAATTAAAAACGTCAATTTTTTTGACAACCAACCAGAGGCGGACTGAAAAATTTTCAATATTTAAATGTGAAATAATAATTTTGGTATTTATTTAATTTATCCGTCAAAATTAGTTTAAATCCAAACAAAATTAATATGGCTATGTATCCAATGTCAATGCCTGTTAAACGGGATATCACTTGCCATAAGGTCCTATTTAAAATTATTGGCCGGAGTTCGGTCCTGACCGTTATTGGGTTACTACCTGAAAGCGATCAGCTCCTAAGTGCATAGCGAATTGTGCGAGTATAAAACCGAATAAATTCAATCCAAAGTCATAACCTACTTCAGTTAATTACAACAAATAAAATACGTAAGTACTATTTACAACTGAATTAGAATAGTATATACAAGTAATAAGACGAAATTTCATCAACAAACCAGCCGCTTATCAAAAGGAATCCATTATCCACTTTTTACTTCTGACTCTGTCTTAGTAGACAGGGTCGGACCTGCACATGATAGTGCAGAAGCAGAAAAAAGAGTTTCAAAAGTTACTTAATTTCAAAATCATATTATGAATAACTCTCAAAGCAATTCACAACAACCCGGAATGTCATATTCAAGTGTATTGGGACAAAGTCAACAACCAAAGTACCCGCCAAAAGAACAAGCTATTATTTTTCCGTCAATATCAGGAATCAAATGCCAAGAATACCTGTATCAAGTCGGTCCACTTATCTCACCTAAAAATATACTATATGCTTCACGCATGGCTAATGACAGAATATGTATATATTTATCATCGAAACAGATTGTAGACAAATTTTTGAAAGAGCATGGAGGAGAAATTACTATTAATGGCCAACAAATCAAAGCTCGTAGGATGATTACTCCAGCAGAAAGACTTGTGATTTCAAATGTTTGCCCTTCAATCCCTAACGAAATTATCCAAGAAGCCTTAGAAAATATTGGACTAAAACTAATGTCAAATATAACATTTCTAAGAATTGGTGTAACTGATCCCGCGTACAACCATATACTCAGTTTCCGACGTCAAGTATATATTGATCCACCAAATAACCTTACAGTACCAGACAGTCTCCTTATACAATTCGAAACAACCAGTTATCGTATTTTTCTCAACATGGATGGGCAAGGTTGTTATAAATGCAAACAACCAGGTCACACTGCATACAACTGTACCTCTTCCAGCCAAGTTAATAATACTCCTAACATGCCACTACACTCCCAATCAAGTATAAGCGGCAGCAACACCACTACGTCTACACCCCAAGTTCAAGTTAACGTTACTACCCCTACACCACCAGAGAAAATCAATATTACTCCTACTACACTCCAACCTAAATCCATCAATAACTCACCCGAACTTGAAACAAACCAAATAAATAATGATCACACAGAAACCAACAAAAGAAAAATCAACGAAATTGAAAGTCCCCCAATACCAGATAACACCAATGAAGAGAAAACAACTTTCAAAACACCTAAAGAAAAAAAACCTAAGAAAGTTGGGCTTGACGAAATAATGAAAATGATGGAACCCGCCAAAAATTTCATTGAGGAACACGCAGACGAACTAATATTAAATTATGATCAACTGACAGATTTGATTACCAATATTCATGGTTCTAGTGATCCAATCAGTACCATAAGAAATTATACCACAGATTTTGAGTCTCTCATTAACATGCTGGAAAAAGTGTACCCCCAAATCACGAACAAATCCCTAAAAATCCGCTTAACCAAGACAAGAAAACGATTACGACGATACATATCAGAAGGCCCCATTGACTCTGAAAGTGAGTCGTCGACACAATCATCATATTAGAAATGGACATACTTCAATGGAATTTAAATGGTTATTACGTACACTATGAAATGTTGAAACAACTATTGTCTAAGTACAAACCAAATTCTATTTGTTTACAGGAAACACATTTTAAAGACAGTAATGTACACAACTTGAAAAACTATAACGTATACTATAAAAACAGACCCACTGGAGAAAGGAGCTGGGGGGGTGTTGCCACATACGTTAAAAATAATATCCAATCAAATAAAATTGACATAATATCAGATCTAGAAGCTGTTGCGGTTACTGTTTTCTATCCATCTAAAATAAATATTTGTAATATTTACATTCCTTCCAATATTATTCTCAATAAAAATGATTTGGTGAACTTGATTGAACAAATACCTCAACCTCGTATAATTGTCGGAGACTTCAACGGTCAAAATTTATTGTGGGGATCGGAGAAACAAGACGATAGAGGTAATCTTATTGAGGAAATTATGAATGACTACAACCTCACTTTGCTTAATAATGGATCTAGCACAAGATTCAACTCATACAATGGGACATCGTCTGCTATAGACTTGACTATATGTGATGTCGCTATTACTCCTTTCTTAAACTGGGAGGTAATGCCATATCTCTATGACAGCGATCACTTCCCAATAATAATCTCTGACATTAGAACCGGCGCAGAAAATAGCAAACCTTTACAAAAATGGCGTCTTAACAATGCAAACTGGAATCAATTTTCCCTAAATATTGAAACATTACTATCTCAATACAAAATAACAGAGGATATCGACGAAATAGTTAACGAATTTACCAAAATAATTGAACAAGCCGCCAAAGACAGTATTGGGATGACAGAAACCATCAGAAGCCACAATCCGGTACCCTGGTGGAATGACGAATGTCGTCAGGCAATAAAAGCAAGTAAAGCAGCATTTAATCGCTACAAAAAAGACTCTTGAAAATCTAGCAAGTTTTAAGAACCTTAGAGCTAAGACAAGATATATACGCTAAAAAAAGTAGAAAAGAGTGCTGGAAGACTTACGTACAAAATATAAATAGTTTAACTAATATTAGCACTATCTGGAAAAAAATTAGGCAAATATCGGGACACAAATCATATCAGAAAATTGCTGCCTTAGAAGATAACGGACAAATCATTAGCAATCTAAAACAAATTGCTGATTTACTAGCCAGCAATTACGAGAAACAATCTAGCGATGCTGCTTTCGAAGAAAATTTCCTGGAAAATAATGAAACCAGTCTACGCAACTTTCACATTAACAATACAGACACGGACATCAACAAGCCCCTCCTAAAGAGCGAGTTTGACGAAGCACTTACTTCTTTTGATGATTGCAGCCCAGGGCCAGACAACGTGCCTATTAGCTTTCTGCAACACTTCCCAGAAACAGCTAAAGCAACACTGCTAAAAATATTTAATCAAATATGGACAAAACATACGTTCCCAAAAAAATGGTCACAAGGAATAATCATACCCATTCAGAAGACAGGGAAAAATAAATTATTAGTCGATTCTTATAGACCCGTATCCCTAACTTGCACCATGTGCAAATTACTAGAAAAAATAATCAATAACAGACTTGTTTGGGAGTTAGAACGAAGAAAATTGATAATACCAGAACAGAGTGGATTTAGAAAACACAAAAGCACAATCGATAACATCATCGACTTAGAAAGCGACATACATGAGGCTTTAGCAAACAATCAGAAATGTATAGCTGTATTTTTTGACATAAACAAAGCATTCGATACGGCATGGAGGCCTAAGATACTAAAAAACTTGCAAGAATGGAATATAGACGGAAACATGCTGGCTTTTATTTACAATTTTCTAAATAACAGAAGTTTCCAAGTTAGGATAAACGGCTCGATCTCCGATCTAAAAACACAACAACATGGAACACCACAGGGATCAGTAATCAGCCCAACTTTATTCCTTATAAATAACATCACCACTAATATACAGAAACCAATAAAAGTCCGACTGTATGCGGATGATCTAGTAATGTACATAAAAAGTAAAAATCTAACATCAATGAAATCGATTCTACAATCACACATAAACATACTTGAAAAATGGTCTAAGGACTCCGGGTTTCATTTCTCTGCAGAGAAAACCAAATGTGTAATGTTCTCCAGGAGAGAAGTAGGCCAAAAGCCACTACTTGAACTAAATGGTAGTCCCCTCGGGTATGTGTCAAAAATCACATTTCTGGGAATGATCTTCGACTCGCAATTAAATTGGAATGAACATATTAAAAATCTAGTCGTTAGATGTCAGAATGGACTAAATCTATTAAAAGTCCTCGCAAACAGAGAGTGGGGATCTGATCGAGAAACTCTACTCCTAATCTACAGATATCTTATTAGATCCAAGATCGATTATGGATCCATCGCCTACGCCTCCGCTAAAAAACGCATATTAAAACGTTTAGATGTCATAGCAAACCAAGCATTGCGCATCATTTCTGGAGCTTATAGAACACCCTCTGACACTGTCATATGCCAGTACTATAATGGGCAACCAAGAACATCCAAACTATAATAACACAGTTGCAAATAGATATCAAAACACCTACGAATTCAGGAAAAGAGTCGACTATCCCTTCTATCAGAGAGTTTCCAAATATATCATACAACTAGACATACAGATACCTTCCATACTAGAAGCAAATGTTGATATACCACCGCCATGGCTTATTAAAATTCCGAGCATAGACACCAGCTTAACCAACTTTAACAAGGCAGAAACTCCAGCCTCTATAGTATACCAGAAGTTTCACACGAAACTTTCCATGTATTCTAACTTTCATAAAATATATACCGATGCATCCAAAACTCCAAATGGAGTCGGAGCTGCTGTTATCACTTCCTATAAACCACCCTTGAAATATAAATTACCCGACGTAAGCTCTGTGTATACAGGAGAAATATATGCTATCCTACAAGCTTTAATCGAAATTCAATCGTCAAACCAGCAAAAAACTGTAATAATAACAGACTCCTTAAGTGCCCTAAGTACCTTGAAAAATATTTACACTTACAACCCTCTTGAACTACAAATCAAGACTCAACTGCATCTACTACAAAACAACAACTTGGATGTCAGATTCTTATGGGTGCCCTCTCATCAAGGAATACAAGGAAACGAAGATGCTGACAAACATGCAAAAGACGCTACAGTATGCAGAGATGGACATATAGTGAACAGTGCGGTTCACAGTGACCTACATCAAAATGAAAATTAATTCTCAGTGGCAATCGGAGTGGCAAGGATCACTCCAAAAATTAAGACAAATAAAGGAAAGTGTCAAACAGTGGCCGCGAATGTGCAGTAACCGCTTAAAACAGGTCGTAATAACTAGACTAAGAATAGGTCACACTAAACTTACGCATGAATATTTAATACGTAAAACTGATAAACCTATGTGTATTATTTGTAGCCGTGAACTAAATGTAAAACATATACTCTTAGAATGTACATTATACACATCGCAAAGACAACAATGTAATTTTCCAAATGACATGAATACCTTGCTAGGAAAGGACTGCGATGGGGATAATATTTATAAATATCTGTCAAATACCTCTCTACTCTATAAGCTGTGATTATATTATTGAAGCCATCGCTAATAACCAACTTGGTTGATGCGAGAAACAAAAAAAAAATTATTGGCCAGAGTGGCACTGTGACGTCATCTATTGCTATTACGTCTTCTGTTACCATTCGTAGAGAAGTTTACAACACTTTATTTTCACCCTCCAAATTTTATAAATGTAAGTGTAGCCGTTCAAAAGATACGAGGGGGGGATGGGACTTTTGAATAGCACTGTATATATCCGATTCCTTTGTAATATGCTCATTTTACCAGAATCTTCAATTTTTTATTTATCTAATTCATTTATAACTGTGATAAGCAGTGTTATTTCTAATTATTTTATAGAATTTCAAAAGCTTTTACAACAAACAATATGTTTCCATTTGAGATTTTCTTGTAAATATTATTTAATTTTAATGTAATTGGAATCATTAAATATTATATTGATTCTATTATACTTGTTTAATTTGAATTCTACTCAGAACATTATAATTTTTTTAGCGAAGTGTCTAAATTTTGAGCTTTATTACTTATTATAATAACGTGTCCACATAAGTATCTAAGAAATGGAACACAGAATGATAACATGTCAGATATTATACTTTCCATAACTGTAAAAATATTCACTTTTTGTACAGCTTTTTTTCCTAATTTGTATAATTTTCCCATATCAACAAACAAAAATTCACAAATCTAGTTGTATCGGGTAGCATATACATATTCAAGGGACTTTCAACCAATTCACTTATATAGGACCACCGTATCATTACCTAATATATAGAAGCTAGAAGTCGTTACTAATTATTGACATCTGCAATCAATTTTGTGAAATAAACCCTGTGAGGTTGAAAAAAATGCCCGTTAAAATATTAGGTTATTTTATACTTGATGTTTTTTTAAGCTGTAAATTTTACTCTATAAATTGTACATTCAAAAAAATTTGTAATTTTTTTTATTTACTCGTAAGTTTTTTTCACGTGAAATATTATTATCTAGGTAATAGATAAATGTAACAGCGGCTATAATTTTAATGATCACTTTCTTCCTACCTAACATCGGATGTCTCATAATTATCTCGAGGATATATAGCGCATTAATTAAAGAACCAACAAATGTCAAACTAATCACTTCATTTATATCATTACACAAAAGAAGAGGTGGATTTCGATCAGTAACTCATACAATTTCCATTAATCGACTCTTATCGCACCTTATTGACTACAAATCACATCAGAGGCGGATCTAATACAACTACAGGGAAAAGAGGGTTTAATCTTACAATAGGTTGAAGATATATTAATACGAAAGTTTTGAAACAGTAGAAATATTTAAAAACAATTCTCGGGCTTCTTGGATGACTAATTATTTTGCATTGTCCAAAAAATGAATACTTTGAAAACCACGAATTCTCGGGCTTTTTGGATCATTGTTTATATTACTCCTATAATTTAACAAATACAATGGGTGTATTGTAGACGATAATGTGAGTGCACTGGTTCAGTATTCTTTTTTGTAGCTTTGTGCGATTTATGCGATTTATGATGGAATAAGTCTGTTGTCAGACATGAAAAACAAAATAGATATCCCATAATATGCCACATTATATCCTACTTGATAATTAAAGAGCTGGAACTTAATCAACTGACAAATAAATCCAATTCTTGAATAAATAATGCCGTTGTAGACAGAAACAAAGATTTGTAACGCAGATAGTTATCAGCATAGTAGATCTCTGACTTACCACTTCATCCTTGTTCAATAGAAGTCAAGTCAAAAAGAATAGATATAATGGGATGTTAAATATCTGATTCAACTTTTGGATGATTTCAATAGTCCGCCATTTATGCTGTGACGTACATACCCCATGGAGAACTAGACCGTAGCCCATATCTTATTAGACTGTGAGGCAATGTACTCAAGGGAACAAACAATTTTAGGAGAGGACAATATGCCACCTGAAACATATGGCAGTCTTTCAATAGACCTATATCGTCTACTCGGCGGTACGAGAATAACTTAGTGGGTGGAAGAATCATTACAGTAGAAAAATGTAAGAAATAATTTTGGACAGGCAATTTGGAATTTAGATGTGTCGTAGAGAATTTTTATGGGAGATTACAATGATGAGTTAGTGGATGTACTCAAGTAACAACTGAGTATCTGATACAAGCTTTATTTGAGAATAACACTCTTTTACCTCAAAGCAAATTATTTGTTGAAAGCGCCAAATTTTAATCTATTTCAGGCAGATCTGAAGCTCTTTATTTAACTGTTGCCTGTTTTGGTTTTGTCGATAAAATCACCAATACAATTTAATACTGGTTTATCAATTAAATTCCAATAACCTAAAGATCCGCCGCTGTTGAAATTTAAGTTAACAGTAATTGCATCAATATGTATCCTATCGTGTATAGCATACGAAATCAATAGACATGTCTTATATTAAAGTCTCTATATAATCAGATGAGATTTGATGAGTATTTTGAAAGCAAAGATTTTAACTTATCGATGCAGGGCGCGTTTTGTTCGCGTGCCAGACAGCTGGTCTTGATTCTTAGAGGTTCACTCTCCTCTTCGATTCTCGATCTTTCATCGACATTATCGTCTGTTGCTGTTTGTTTTCTGTTTTGTGCTCTTGGGCGACGATGCCGCTGCTGCTGTTGATGACGATGGATGTCGTTCATGGCTCGCGATGCCGATTTCATCGATTCAGGTTCAGGTCAGTAGAATTAGATGCGTTATAGTACGGTGATTTTATTAAAGACTAATATTAGTGATTGACTGACTACTTCAGGAATGCAACGGTTATCAAGGAATGAGAAACTGATACAAAAGAATAATTGTTTTATCAAGGAAGAAATTACATCTACAATTAATAAGAAAGTTTTAAACCGCCATTACATTTATTACAAAAAATGTTTTAATTTTAATACAGTAACTATATACAATATGTAGTTATGACGAAGCTGTTGAATAGGTGCTTCAATAGATACTGTCTGAAATAAATTACTTGGCTTCCTGTAACAATTGTCATATTTAAGTAGAGTGTGTTATCAATAAATGGCGGGATAACAGTATCATTTTCAAAGAGTAAACCAACCCCGTTTAACCTGGAACTGTAATTAATTGTCTGTCGGGGCGTATAGCCCGAGAAGTGGTTGTTTGTTATTAGTGAACGGTCTACTCGTTGAAAAATAATTTTCAAACTTGTAAGGCGTTTAATAGTATGATACTATTGATATGATATGATATTACTTGACATCTATTGATAACAAGCTTTACTTATGTATAAAACAATTGTTGCAGGATTGTTGTGGGGATGTTACTATTATTGCAGTTTTTTAGCAATCTCTTCACTAGGATAAATGTATTAATGTGATTTCAGTCACAGATAGGTAACCTACTTATGGATGGGAAACTGACCCGTGGCGCCCCCCATTTGTACGTGTGGCTCCACCTTGAGAGTTCCGTCAGTAGCTTTAACACATATGAGATGGTTGTGATCTTCGCTAACAGCCAAAAGGAAGATTCCTATAATTTTACACTTTTTGGCGGCGTATTCAAAATTACTGCAATTTTACTTTTATTGCAAAATGGCATTTATGATAAATTTTTTGATATTTCATGCAAAGTTACTCAACATTAGATTGATATTATAATAATTGCAATCAAATAGTCGAGTTAACTTAAATGAAATGTTAAAAAATGGACCATATATTGCCTGAAGTGGAAAAAAAAGCAATAATCATATATTTATATAGTTTATTTAATACAAAAAAGTACACAATGAATAAAACTTTTATACATATTTAAATGACAAACAGAAAGACCTGAGCAGACCTGACCAAAATGACGACTTCTTTCCAGCCAAACTGAACGTTGTTCTGTATGGCTGGGAAGTTCTAAGCTGTGTAGAAGAATGAAACTTTAATATTCTGTCACTTTTTAGAAAATGAAACATGTTTTATTATATAAAAACTAAGCTTTCCTGGTGCATCTCACATTACAGTCCTTCACAATATATTGTCTTTTAAAAAAATGTTTCACTCTAAGCAATAAAAACCAACAACAAAAACTCAATACACCCACGAATATAGCAAAATAATTTGTAAAAACAAAAACTGGACAAACTCAAGATATTGTATGTGTAATATTGCCTCTTCTAATTACAAACAACCAGAATGGTTGGTTCTATCGTGAATAAAACCAATTTCGTTATATCCCGTTTAACTTGGAACTGTAATTACTTAATTGTATGTCTGTCCGAGAATAAGATGTTTGTTTTTAGTCTACTCTTTGAAAAGTAATTATTTCCACATTTGTAAGGCGTTATGATAGTATGATAGGTACTATTGACTTTTACTTATTTTAGACAAAATTCACAACTTTTTTGGTAGGAAAGCAATGCAAGAATTTTCTTAAAGGTTCACTTACGGCTTTTCCCAGATTTAATTGATAGTGAAATTTCACGATGTAAATGACAATAGGTTTGTTTCCACAGAAAATCAGTAATCTGTTTCTAATAGATGGCAAACCAGAAGTCGTACGTATTAAAAGTTTCCAACATGTTTATGATTGTTCAGAATTCTTATTGGAGCATCTGACAATTTTATTGATGGTTGCATATTTTTTTATCAAACGCAATACATACTTTAAATCAAAAATAACATAATAGGCATGATGACTGATTTTGAAAAACTGCTCCACGATGTTCTCACGTATATACTTTATCTACAAGAAGTTTTTAAAGGAAATATTCAACTTTGAAAAACACATTTCAAATTATACGCCAAAACGCTAGAATAGTAATGGCGTCTGTCTATGACATCATCAATTCGTAAATACCATTTATAGGTGATCTGTATCGATAGGTTATCTATGATCTGTGTCCTGTGGTAAAGTCGTCAAAGTCAAACCATAGACAGATTATATTTCTCTATAAGTCTAACTTCAAACACTTGACACATAAACCAAGCAAAGCCAACAACAACAAAGTAAATTCAAAACAGATGTTCGGATCATAGATATTTGCGAAAGTACGACGTCACTCTATTCTTTTTGGTGTTTGAGATAAGATGGCGTATTGTTAAATTTTGTGCTTATATTTTTACTAAAGTAAATGTTATCACACATGTAAAGTAAAAATAAGTGATTTCTTTAGAATCTCTGTATCTTCTATAATTATATCAAATCAATATTTTAGTGATTCTTAGTGACTGTCATCATGCCTATTGTAGACTATGGAAATGTAGGTCACAGAATATATTCAAAACTGCGGAAAGAGTAAAAATAGCACAAATTACATACTGTGCAGAAAACTAATAATTAACGACGTTGTCAACTAATTTAAATTTTTCAATTTCCTTTTTTAATTTTGAAATTGGGATCAACTGCTCTTTGGCTGACTGTACTTATAATATCTAGTGCCCAGTTCTTAATACATATCGCAGAATAATAATTATTCTAACGCTCTATTAAGTTTTTGAGAAATATTTTCTAAAGACATTGGCCGTTCAACTAAGAAGCAGCTACTACTTCCCGGGCTATATGCCCCGACGGATATTGAATTACACTTCAAAGTCAAACGGGGTTGGCATATGTACAAGATATTTTGGTTTGCAGCTAGAAGGGACAACATAACTTGTAGACCGGTTTCGGCGTATTTGCGCCTCATCAGTACAAGGTATATGTTCTCCGTCCGCGAGCTGAAAGCCTAATCACGGACTGAAGACACACCAAAATCACAACCAATACATGTCTTCCAGTAACGGAAGTGTGAAAGTTGTGATAGTAGCGACATATTCACCTCCAACCGCAAACCAAAGTTCTTACCTATACCTACATTCGACTAGTCCGTTCAAGCTTCACTTGCTGACACTCATTTCGTATTTTTCTCACTTTTGGCCCTCCGATACCCCTTTTTTACTTCTAAACGAAAGATCCTAGAATATTTCAAAAAACAGTTTACTGATACATAGTCAACAATGATTATGAAACAATTCAGTAGGGTGAGAATTAATATCACTATACGAATGTCATCATCATTCGATTCCACCTGGGCTTCGATTAACTAACATTAACGGCTAGCCAACTATAATAGCTAGATATATAACCCCACGGACTTATTCTATGTGAAATAATTTCATGTCTCATCAGTAGATTCATTCAGTCATTCATCAGACGTCAGGCAGGGCATAAGTCCGAAACTGCTAAAGTAAGTAAACTCCACAAATTTTAGGATGGAGCAATGGAAGGGACAGTGCAGCTACATTAATTTTTGAATGTTGGGAGAGGAGGTGTGGCAGCTAATAATAAGACTTTTTATTCTGAGCACAACCCCCTCCCTACCTTTAATATTGACATGTTATCATAGCTGTCCTAAAGTTATGAGGTATCCATCAAATTGTTAAAGTCCTTCCGGCTGCTGTATAACATATTTTATTAAGTTACCTTTAACTCGTTCTAGAGTTATGGCCTGTCGAAATATGAGACAACCTGTTTAGATTAAACACTAACAATATTCTAAAATTGTGTGTCTGTTAAATGTACATATAGAGTTTCGATGAACGTTAAGTATAACTGTGGAAAAATATAGTACACGCATATTTCATATTTTGCTTAGATGTTAATTTGTAATAGTAAAGTTGACATCAAAAATAACTTATAATAGGAAATAAACCAATTTCCATTGGAAATTACTTCCAAATTTTAAAATAAAATTCAAATTTCAATGCACTTTCCGACCACCACCCGAGGATTTCCGAACGCTACCGATGATACGTGTGATGTCATACAAATTGTTTACTTTTGTCAATTTGGCCGGTATTGCACCAGGTTCTATGTAGTTTTGTGTTTATATTGTATTTTAGTTAACTATTAATTGCTTCATCGACGTAAAAATTTCATTTATATGTTTGTTTGAGACCATTACGTGTTTATGTGTGCTTTTTTTATTTCTAAAGGTCCACGTAAAGTGGAAAGTGGACATAAATATTCGATATTTCCGAGGATATTTTAAAACTTTCAGAAGAAAATATTTTATTTACCAGTTCAGTGTTCAGTGACGATTCTTTCATATTTTGTGAGTAAAGGTTTTGTGAAAGCACAAACTGATAACTTGCCCAAAGTAGACTCATTTATGCTGCTTGAATTTATGAAGTCAAATAGCTGCTTTAATGCAGAGGATGTAAGAGGAGTTAAAGCATTATCGTAAGTACGATTCAAACTATGTATTATATATAATATATACCAACCATATTTCAATGTGTGGTACTAAGAAAATAATGTTTTTATGGTTGATTCCTAGACATATAGGTACATAACCTCAAACTATTTAGTAATAAAAATTACCAGCATAGAAGTAGGTACTTACATTAAAATGGTCTTCACAAACAAAAGTAGTATTTGTCGAAATATCGTCTCTGTTTCGAGGCATAGCTTGCAATCATAATACCCTTTTCTTAAGTGTATTTTTGCTTGCGCCACCAGGTAAAGTAACAAATATTTTGTCTGGAGTTTCAATAGACGTTGATATACACTCTGGAACCATGCAATACTTGGAATACAAAGTTTTTTTTCGGCTTCATCCATTTTTGAAGCTTTCAGAAACAAATTAGGTCACAAGAACTCAGAGCGTGATACACGAATAAGAACGTGAACGTAAACGTAAACGTAAAGCGCGTTTTGGCGGACTTTCAAATTTTATGATTTTTGAAGTCGTTTTAAAAGTAGAGTTTATATTTTTTTGAAAAAATAGGCATGCAAGGTGTTAGGAGACCTGATAAAGCGTCAATTCCCACCAATAGCAAAATTTATGCTTGTACCCTATTGAAAAATTAAGGTTCTAGTTTCATCCACAATGAAGCTACATGAGTTTTCCAAAAGAAAAAATTATGATATGGATTCTACCTTTAGATTATAACACTGATCTATAATATAGGAATCTAGTATCGGTTAATCAAAATCAATAGGTATAATTTAAACGTCACTACATGAAAACATTTCTTAAACGTCACAAGAATTTTAATGAATAATTTGTTACTCAAAGGGACATATTTAATTGTTATCACTCTGCAAATTAATTGATTTCAAATATAAAATTATATTCAATGATTTAAGCAGCATCCAAAAATAAATATACTTAAAAATAAATGCGGTATATGGTCAATTCAACAGATATTTACCGGTTAATTAGCCGAATGAGGAAAACCCTAGCGAGCCCACTGGCATGTCTGCGAGCCCTTCTTTCTCGGATCGGGATTGACTGCGCCCTTAATTACAACCGTTTCACTAGGGTGTTGATTTATAGGCCAGTTAAATATCTCATAAACAGCACATGAGCACGCTGGAATGCTCGATGTCATATTTGATGGGCCATCGCACATTCTTGCCAGCGTTTGCTGTGGATCTTATTACAAGAGTCTGAATAACCGCAGTCACCAATTTATTAGCGAATCATTTCAAAATATCAATTTGAATTATACCAAGTTGAATTATTGTTGATGCTTTTATACAGGGTGTCCTACGAAATTTTGATAGTCCAATTTCTCAAAAAATGAAAATATTGTTCACATTTATTACCAAAAGACTTTCTTTGTTCTCATTTCCAGTCATATTTTCTAAATGGGACAGCCGGTATCGTACCACATATTTGGAAACATTTTTCAAGAATAAATTCAACGATACCACTTTAGTCATGGATCTATTTTGCAGTAATGATAATATGGGCTATTAAATGGTCAACTATATAGTTTCAAATAGGTACTAGTACCACAAAAAAATTATTTTATTAAGAAACGGAGCATTAAAAAGTAGATAGACTGAATGCTTAAATCCTTTTGGAATATTTCTTTCACATACTACTACATTACTTTCGGTACGATATGCTTGTCTGAATCTATCCATTTTTATTTTTATTCATCTAAATCAGTCAAAAGTCTGACATAAACCAGACATATTAGTAGTCCCAATTATGACAAGTGTGATATCGTTAACTTTGTTACTGACAGATTTTTCACTACCGGTTGTGAGTATTTTTATAATAAATATTAGTAAGCATCAGCCAAATTTTATATTTGTCACGTGAACAGCTTTCGAGATTTTGGACTGTCTAAAGCTAGTAGGACACAGAATCATTTGAGCTACAAATTTACCAAATCGTCCAAATCTGCAGTTTATTAAGTCAATCTTGTTATTTATTTATATAAGATCACAAAAAACAATGGAATGAAGTAGAATAAATAATATTAAATAATCTTTTAACGTACACACCAGACTTATCGAGGAAAAGGTTCAGCAACTGTATATGCTGGACCATGCTAATGTGTATGGAGAGGTAGTCTCTCTAGGATTTCCATTCTAATTTGTGTTTGTTGTGTTCATTTTTCCAGATTTTGAAATGAAAAATACTATTGCTCTTCTACGCACTTCTGGTATATATCTGTATCTGTAGAGTGGGGAGGGTGAGTGTGTAGGCTCACA
>CAJUYI010000717.1:16432-28398 GCA_910591695.1 Galerucella pusilla | reverse complement strand
TTCAAAGCGGAGCTCTTGGCGCCGGCCGCAGGAAGTGCCTTTGTTGTATATAACCCAATTTTAAGCTGCTTCCACTAATTATAAATGAATGTGGTAGAATTTCGTCTTGTCCTTGCTGGAGCAATGCTAAGAAAATCTCATTGGATCTCGGTTCCTTGAAATGTGAAAAGGTGTTCATATGATTTCAGCATTTCGTTACTATAAATGTGCTTAGTCATTTTAGAACATTCTCTTGAAGGTCTGTTATAAACTTTGTTAGGATCCCCTATTTGGACTACTCCCCATTTTCAGTGTATTCACCGTCTGGGTTTCTCAAAGCTTCAAATTCTGCGTTGACCATACTCCCTACTTTTCACCATGACTTTGTAAAGTCTTGCCACAGCGGATGTTCTATTTTGGTCTTCACAGAATTTCCTGGATCTATTTCTTTCAGCTTTTCTAATTTCCTTGCAGTGGGTATTTCTCATCATATCATCTTGGTGTATCGCTGCCAGTCTCCGAAGAGCTTCGCTTTATTGAAAAGGGGCCAGGCTTGAGCTCTTAATTCTGACAGATGTTTATTTTACTAGGGTGCATCTTTGCTGCTTAGTTGTTCTTAAAGAGGGCAGCTTGATTCAATTCTGATATGAAAGAAGATTAAAGTTTCTTGGATACATTTAAAAAACGGAAGAGGTTAACTAAGCAAATTGTGGGATTCCATGAAAATGGTTGAGCAAAAACGGAATCAATTGAATAGATCACAGCATATTTTAACCGTTGGTCAGAAGTATATTTTCAAAATTCCAGGAATTAGTCGGTTATAATAAATAAAGTTTTGGCAGAGTAATGATTCTGACATGGGTAATAATAATAAATGATTATGGAATTAAACAAAAGGAATTCATTTTATGTAATGGAATTGAAAACTGAGTCTTAGTCAACAGTTAATTTACTTAAATTCCACTGAAAAGTTTAATATGGAGCACACTATAAATCGATGACATATAATAGTAGAATAATTAAAGATGCGTTTATAATAAAAATACCAATAAACTGCAAATTCTATGATCTCTAAACAGTGTTCAGACTGGGTATAAGCTGTTACTTTTTAATGTACATTGGGCATGATGAACCATTACTGCTGGCAGCTCTGTTAATCATTTATGACTGTGGGCTTAGAGACTCAACTTATTGGTCTGATTCCAAGGCGGACGACTGTCTGTATGTACTTCTGTTCTTGCGTTCTCTGCTTCCATGATGTTTGTTTTTTGCTTTTTCAATCAAACTCCGCATTCTGTAGTCATCACACGACGCTCGTTGGTTTATATTTTGTGCTAAATAAAAACCATTTTCGGGTTAAGAAATATACGGAGCGAAGAAATTAATTCCGGCGAAACGGGAACAAATTCTTTGGGGTTTATTTCAATAAGAAACTGACTATTCAAACTGATTCGAACCAAACATTGTACTTGTAGAAGATACAATAAAATGCTCTTACTTTAGAATTAAAGTTACGATATTTGAGTAATAGGTAAAAAGTGGGTAGTTATCGGTAAGTGATTTTATTACATCTATTATTGTCAAATAAGCTATATTTATATAATACAAAAAAGAGGAAAATACGATAAACAAGACATTGAAGAATTGAGCCAAACTTACCTAGCTCGCGTAGAGGCGCGAATTATAATAAAAATAACTAATGGAGTATATTTTCGGACAGGATTTTTAAAGTCAGAGTCGGCCGAGAGTTCTCCAATGACAGGCCAGTTTCTAGTGGTGTTCCACAGGGTTCCTTCCTTGGCCCATTGCTGTTTGTTGTTTACGCAAGCGATCTTCAAATATTGGTCTCAAACTCAGTTTCTTTATATGCCGATGACACAAAAATATTTGTTAACCCTTTAAGAGACCATCTCACACTCCAAAACGACCTACACACTATACATTGATAAACATTAATAAATGTAATGTAATCCACATTGGCAAGACCAATCCCAATTTATCAGACAACTTAAATGGGCAGTTACTAAATACGGTTACCAGCCATGATGACCTAGGCATCTTAGTGAACTCAAATTTATCGTGGAGTGAACATGTTGTGTCCGTATGCAACCGCGCGAAATCCAGACTCTATCTGACCGTCGACTTCGGGGAGACTTGATATTATGTTATAAAATCATCAAGCACAACTTTGGTAATCTTCAATCTATGTTTCTATTCAACACTGATCTTAGACTGAGAGGTCACCCATTTAAACCTAAGAAGGAGTCCTTTAGATCCCGAGTAAGACAGCACTTTTTACCAAACAGAGTGTTTGATATCTGGAACAATCTTCCTGATGATGTTTTTGACGCACCATCAGTTAACGCATTTAAGAACAGGATTGATAGACTTCTATTCAATAGTTAATAGTGCGCATTGTTGCATTTATTATTTATCTGAATTTTGTTTTATTTATATCTTTTTTCGCTGTATAGTTATTGCGGTTATTCTTGAAAACTACGATTTTGTTAATTATTGTTAATTTGTCATTTATTATGTTTATATTCGTTTAACCCTCTAATGCACAGCTCCGCCTAAAGGCTAACATCTTTTTTACTTTAATTAATTTATGGTGAAAATGCACAGGTCCGCCTACAGGCGTATGTTATTTTTTTTCATTTAGAAATTTCTTTTCTTCAAAATACTGTTCTAATGTCGAATGTAAATTATTTTAACCCAATAACATCCTCTTTCATATTTTTTCACTTAAAAAAAATTAATGCATTTATGTTCCCAGATCATGGGCTTCATAGGTTCTTACCTCAGCCCTTATTTCTATTGTAATAATAATAATAATAATAATAATAATATAACAGTTATCTTAGTAACAGAGCAAGTAATCAAAAATGTAAACAAACATAAAATTCATTATAGGTTGTGTACTGGAATGTTTTGGGATCTGTATTGATTTACCTTAACACTAATGACTTGTGTAGTCTAAATACAGGGAATGCCATTACAGTATAATGTATCTTGCTTAAACAACTCAATCTACGACACCACATATTTTAAATAATTAATAATACTACTCAGAAATATACAGTTTTGTCTTAATTGACAACATGTATGTGTTAATTTAGACTGAAAAGTTCATATGAATAATATACATATAAAATCGGGGAATGGCATAATTTAATTTAAATTACAGTGATCCGTCTGCGATTTTTTCACTGCCATTTAAGGCTAATATCATCATATAAGCATCCAACCAACCAGTGTATTAATAAGAGCTAGTAGGTATCGAATATTTTAATGTTAAGATTGTTGATGGTCCTTTCAATACTTAGTTACAAACCTTTTCCGTCGACTGTACAGGTTTTATTCTTTTTTCTCACTATTTAAAAACAATGTATTCCGGTGAGTACTTTTAAATGTCACTGAGGTTGTCAGTTCAAATGTCACTGTTTTCGTTTCTCCAAAATTTTTTTATGCTTTAACATCTATAATTATTCAAGTTTTGAGGAATAATACAATGAAAACTACAGATTGGCTGGAAACCTGAAGTATTCTACATTACAATTCAGTTTTATGTCTTTTTCAACTATCATTGTACTTTTGGTTGTCTAATAGAAAATAGGTCATCAATAGGGTCCTTAATAAATAATGATGCATTTTTTATACATGGCTCAAAAGCGCACGATGAACAAAATAGTATATATTATCATACACCAAGATAGTAAAGACTATTATTATTGACCGAGCACGAAAATTATTTTGCGAGTGACTTTGCCCCGAGCGAAATAAGCTGTGAAACTTATAAATGTCTTCACCACCGTGGTGTATATACAATTTTTTCCACTACTACCCAAATTTGAGATAAAAGTTAAAAATAATTGACATTTCAATGCTAAAATATAAATTACCAAAAGATATTGTTCCTATTACGCAATGAAATAACATTACCCCTATAGTTTATAATCACCAAAATCAAGTGCAACGAATTAATGAAACCAATTAATGAAACCACATCCAAAAATTTCACAAAACGTGGGTTTTACTTTGAACTTTGAACACATGCGCAATTGAAGAAAAAACAAATTACAACGGTAGTGCGTTCACAACACGAGACATTGAGTGTAAGAGTTAAGGCCCATTCCCAATCAATTTAGTGCCGAAGTGACACTTCGGCACGCGTGCTAGGACAATGAAGTTTAAACGTAAGTATCCTCAATTCAATTTCGTGCAAGTGCAAGCTTGCAAGCTGTAAGCTTTTTCGGTGCGTGCCGAATTGTGTCATGCGCATTTTATCATGGAGAAAATAATTGACGTAACCTAACCCTATTTTATTCTATTATTTTTGTAAACAAACATACATTATTTTCTTATTTCGATATTATATTAATTTGTTGTTGAAGATTTCAACAAATTAAAGTGTTTTATTTCATCGTTTAATTTGTTGTCTTTGATAAGTAGTTAGTACCCAAGTATGGAACGGAATATTATTAGTATTAGAACTAAAGGAGAGCAATAATTGTTAAGCAATTTATTTCTTTTAGAAATTGTTTTATAGTTTGATATACACTAAAGCAAAAATTCATCATTTATTGTATTGTTTTTATCGACAATTTCTTAATATTTTTATTTATAGGATTATTAACAGGTAAAACTGCACAATTTATCAATTACCTCAATAATGGTACAATATATGTTTTACTCTTAATGTTAGTTTATTTAACGTGTTTTGTAACAAATATTAGGAATACTGCTTTGAGCTCTTCCTGTTTGTATTCCAATTATACAAATAAATAAAAATAAACAAGGAAAATGCGCATGTGCGATCACAATCAGGCTGACTGAATTGACAGGATTGAGGATGGGTATCAGTTTACTTGCACGCGTGCTGAATTGCCACTTTGCTAGCAGATTTATTGAGGATGTAGCTTTATGCTTGGGTAAAACACTTAATATATACTTCACACTTTACACGACAGCGTTCCAAAATGCACCACGAGAATCGTTTACCTCGTCGACGAGAATTGCTTACCCCGTCGTATGACTCTGGTTAGATGCGACTTTTTTTCAATAAAAAAAGTTATTGTACATACACATATAATCTTAGATTAGATAAATTCTTGAGTATAAATAGGACAGAGCTTGTTTCGTCTTTGTAGTTCCTTTTAATTTCCTGTTAGGTGGTGTGATTTATTTATAAGATGAATCTTGTAGATAAATCTTTGGAAAACACTATGCACACACAAAGAAAACGAACACGCACATGACTATATACAGAATTAGGTAAAAACCAACCAAAGATACAAGAAAGTATAAATAGAAAGCGTACAGTAATAAATATGATTTTTTATTTGAAAATTCTCGTCATTCCCGTCCAGTTTGTAAGTTGTGATCATTTAGTTACGACATACGTCTGATTCTGATAATTAATATCAAGTTCAAGTGTCAGAAAGGCCGATTAGCGACAAACGTGCCCGGGTTGGGCAATTACTGATGTGCAACAAGAAAGTCTTCGTCATCACAGTTATGGTAAAGGCAATACGCACCCCCGCCAAGCACATAGGCGCAGGTAGCTTTATATTATCTACAAACAACAAACAAACAACAACATGAATCACTATATGAAATTATTGTATTATGCAAATAGAAGTCAAAAAATCATTGCTGGTAGCCTCCGATTAGCAATTTTTGAATATGAATTTTCAGGAAAAGTACATATTTATTATTTTCAAAAAGTTTTGGTAATTGTGCATAACACCCTCTATAGGAATTGCTTTTTTCCACTACTAACCCAGATAGCAAAAAATATTTTCTAAATATTTTTTAAAAATGTTTGTTAAACAGATTTTTAAATATTAAGCAAATATTATTTTCAAATATTAAATAAATATTTGTTATAAATATTTATGAAATATTTGTTTTAAATATTTTTTAAATATTTATGAAATATCTGTTTTACATTTGTTTCGAATATTTATTAAATATTTGTTATAAACATTTATTATATATTTGTTCTAAACATTTATTATATATTTGTTATAAATATTTTAATAATTAGGTTAGAATTCTTTGGGATCCTGCAAAACTATTTCCCCAAAAAATGAAACACTGTTAATTTCTAAATATTTTATTTCTAAGAACCATGTATGAACATTTTAAATTGTCAATATCAAAATTCTCTGTGGCTCCATTTCCCTGAAAATAAAACACATTGCTACTAATTATTATTATAGGCGGGGAAATTAACAATCTTCATAGTTGGGTAGTTTTAAGATTCTCATGAAGAACTTGATGTAAATTAAATCAAGCTTTTATCTTGTTATAATGTCCCGAGTAACGTCCGGACAGAAGCACGTAAATAACACAATCACTATTATAGTGTACACACACAATCTGAACGAAAAATGAAATTCGAATACACACTACACACACAATCACGATAATTCACAAAATATAAACGATGTCTCTGAATGGTACCTGGACAAACAAAAAACAAAACAGAACACAAAATGGCAAATGGCTCCTGCTATGTTTATTGTTCACGGCGCACCGTTTCGTTTTCATGTGCAACGCATGCTCAGTCAGTACACTATACTGTGCCATGTTGACAATATCTGTTGAAATTCAATTTAAATCATAAACAACACTGATGACTTCACATGTTTTGTTCCTTTTGAATGTTTGAGTAACTGAATTTAATGTCTACTGTTTGTAGTAATTATTCCAAATGCAGGTTGGGATTATAACCCGCTCAACCAAAAATGACTGATGACATAATGAGTACGTTCATAATATATCGAAAACTGACAGTGTATACTTGTCAGTCAAACGACGGAGTAAACACTTCTAGTGGTGTGTTTGTGAATTATTTTCAATATTTGTCTTAAATTTGGCTGGTAGTGGAAAAAATTGTCTATGCTCCATGGTGGGGAAGACATTAAACCTCGCACCTTATTCCGCTCGGTCAATAATAATAGTCTTCACCATTTTGATGTATGATATACTATTATAATATTAATGTGTATAAAGTGAAATTTTTAGGATCTTACAGGAGTGAATAGGTGCTGGGTGAATGATATTTTTTAAAGAAAGATGCAAAAACTATTCTACGAAAAATGTAAGTTATATAATGGTTATATATCTACAAACTAAATACATACCTATCGCTTCCCGCTCAACTGACAGATCAAAGTGTTTATCTAACAATGTGATGAAAAATTAAAAATTATTGGTGTAACCTCAAAATATCCTGACAATCTGACAATATTGCAATTATAATATGACGTTTTAAAACAGATCATTGGTTAATTTATCGAGAAGGGCAAGTAGAATGATTGAAGAATGTATACAGTGTTGAAAAAATGGTCGCGTAAATTGAAAAACTGCAACTTTAAAAGCCCGTTGTACAAAATTGGAAGGTCAGCGACAAAAAAATAGTAGCTATTAACGTTGGCATTGTAAGGAATCGACAAGCTCGTGTTCTGTACAATCACCAAAGTTTTTTTAATGATTCTCTGTATATTTAGAAAATCCACAAGTTTACATTTAACACATATAACATTTAATAGACTGTACTGTAGTTTCACACTTTTTCTATTGTCAAGTAATTACAACTAGGAATAGCTATCCATTTTTATAGAAGTTCTGAAGCTTTGCAAATATTTGCATCAGGAATTTTTATTGTTTTTTGCAGCAAAGATGATCCTGGTGTTACCGGTGTGTTGTCCATGGTATGTATTGAAAACAAACTGTTATATTTTTAAAAGAAAACGAATACTAAACACCTATGAAAAACCGATAGTTCACTTCAGGAACACATTTTCACATTTTCAGCTGATCTTTGTCAAAGACTATGTTCAACTTTACTCGTAATAAAACTGTTCACAGTAAACAACCTCCAAAAACAGATCTTTATAAATCCACTGTTTAAAAAAATGCTACTCTAAGATACGTCCATGGCAAAGCTCGCAATTTAATGGCGATGGGCCCTGAAAAAGCTTTCCAATTAAAAAGTTTACTTTGTTGCATTTTTATATGTTCACATTTACACTTCCAGTCGAATTACAGCCTGTACGGATCTCTCGAACATTTTTATTACTATTTGTTTTTTCTTTTCTAATTAGAAATTCAGCTTCCGTTACTTTCCACTTTATTTACTTACTCCCTAGGATTGGTATGTTTGGTGATGTTCAATGGTTGAATGGAAAAGTAAAAACACCGGGATGAGTGGCAAATATTTTGTAACTGTATAAATTTATTTTACAAAATATACAGTGACTACAGTATATTGATATCTTGATTTTTCCAATTCCCCTCAACATATGTGTGTGTGCATATTTTTAGTGCTTAATTATAGCAGCAGAAATCAACAAATACCTACAGTGCAGCAAAGGTTGACCATTGAAAAGAAATAATACACTTATGAAAAAAACAGGTTCATAACTTGCTCATATGTAGACGTTATAAGTTTAACCCCCTGCCACTTATGGTCACCCCTTCAAATTTTTCAAATGGGAAGTATAGGCTTGTGATGTATCGTTTGAAAGGTCTCTTGATGATCTATTCAAAATATTTTAAATTAATTGCAACAATAATTAATATAGAATAAAAGAAAATAACGTGGTTACCAAAATTAACCACAATATAATTAAAAACTAAAATGTAATGCAAAACATATTGAACACTAAGGGCCGGTTGTACAATCGAAGCGTAGTGAAGGCGGCTCAAGTGTGAACTCAGGTTCAGCGTCAGATTGCTGTTGTACAAAGTTGACTTACGGTTGAGCTTCATTTAAACCTGAGGCTTAGTAAAGCCTCCAAGAGGGCAGGTTTAATGTAAGCTTGAGCACGGAACATAAATTGTTTTCATGTTCCGTGGCTCAAATGTGAATGAATTGTATGCAAACATAACCTGTACTTAATTTAATATTAAATTAAAAGTTTGTCAAAGTTAATTATGGATATTTTAACCGATGATGGAACTTTTGATTTTGGAACTTATTGGAATCGTACAACACCCGAGAAGACCTCGGGTGTATAGAGAGCGTATGAATCACTTTGAATGTTGGACAGATCATGAGTTTATTCAAAGATTTCGTCTTTCTAAAGAAACCGTTCCCGTTGTGACAGATCAGAGGAAATTTCTTGTGAAACTAATAGGTAGCAGTGCTCCCGGCATCTGAACGGCTCCCAAAATGGAAAAAAAAGGTAGAACGTGTCGCGGGACACACGGTAGGAACTTTAGTTCCTTTCAAGCAAAAATTATGTAATACATCTGACGTTATAGATAAACGATTTGCATATTCTTTGGTGGTTGAGTAGTAAGCATACCAGACTCTCACGCAGTAGACCCGGGTTCGATTCCCCGTGAGGAAGTTTTTTTTTATTGTTAATTTTATTTTTAAATAATTCATGAGGGAGTCCGACTGGCAACATCTACTAATAACAGCATCGTATATTTAAAAAATGAAACCGTAGCATTATACAAATTGGACATTCAAGAACTGTACGTTTACCACAAAATTAGTGGAAACATAACATTGAATTGTAAAATGTTTAATTTGAAGTTATATTACAGTTTATAGAAATTTTTATTTTCTAGATTTTTTCTTAAGTGGGTCGTAGAAAAAATATGCTGTTCGACTCGTGTGGATTGTCCATATCGCACTTGAACGATTGAGCACTCCGCCTACGGCGTCGTGCTAAAACTTCGTCCTCGTGCGATATGGCCATCATATATCCACACTAGTTGCACAAACTACAATTTCTTTCAAAATATGCCCTTTTACATTTAAAAACAACCTGCCAAATGTCAAATCAATTTATCCATCCATTTTAAAGTTATCGAATTAAAACATTCAAGCTTTCAAAATTTCAACACCCTGTATTTCGAAAAGTAAATGTGCTAGACCCCTTAATCGCGCAAAACAAATTATGGAAATAATAGTAAAAATTTATCCGAACAAATTCAAGTAGATCACTAGCACTGCGAATACCAGCTTTGCATAGAATTTCAATATAGCATCGATGGTTCAGTGGTTAGAATGCTCGCTTTGGACGCGGGCGGCCCGGGTTCAAATCCGGCTAGGAGCATATTTATTATTATGAATCGCTGCTTCGTAAACGAGAGAGAGAGACTAAGGAGGCACAAGCACGCAAAAGCAAGGCACATAACGAAGAAATGTAACATAACGTTTCGTAACGTAACGCGTAACGGTCAGATCTTTTGCGTCGCGACCCCTGGTCGCTCAAACATAACCTGGCATAAAGAACTAAAGTTCCAAAAAAAAAAATAGGTAGCATATTAACTGAATCATAACTTATCCAATGATTGTGTATTGTAGGAATCATGCTTTATCCCCAGAAGAAATGCTGTTATTAACTCTGAGGTTTTACTTCACTGGATCATTTCTGCAAGCTGTAGGTGATTTTTGTGGAGTTGATAAAGCTACTGCAATTCTAGTAGTGTTAAAGGTTTCAAGAGCTATAGCTGGTCTTGCTAGAGATTTCATCAAAATGCCAGAGACAAATGAAGATATTAAAGCTACACGGCAGCGTTTTTTTGATATTGCCAAAGCTCAGTCTCCAGGTGGAAGTTTAGCTGAAGTTTACAGAAACCGCAAATCATTTTTTTCTTTAAATACCCAAGTAATTTGTGATTCCAACTTAAAACTTCAGAATATTGTCTGTCACTGACCAGGCTCAGCCCACGATTCAACAATTTTTAACAACTCAGCAATACGACGAGCATTTGAACATGGGCAATTTGGTGATTTATCGATCCTCGCTTCTCTATCCACCGATAGGAAATATTACATCGAGGTACTGTTTTGGTAATGTGGTGGTGCTCCATCCTGCTCAAACCATACCATTTTCACTGGAACTTGAGGGTTTCCTGGATAGTACACATTTTAAAATAAAATAAAATGTATCTCTATAATGTAATGCCTATACTCAGGGACGATTTTGATAGAAAAACTGATTTTTGTGAGCAAATTATTAAGAAGACGTTATGTTTTCTAATGAGTGCACTTTTTCACTATGCGGTCAAGCTAATCGGCAAGATTGCCGCTACTAGTCAACAGAAAATATCTTGAAGCAATACTTATATACCATGTACAGAATTGAAAAAATAAAAATAAGCTGGTTATATTTTATCAATTGAAAGTAATTTAAATGAATATATTTTAAGAAGGATAATTCCAAAATATTGAAGCTCCGAATCTGTTATGACGTATCAAAAGTTAATTCAATAGATATATAAATAAATCATTTAATAGTAACTTTCAATTTTTAGTTGGATATAATTTTGTATGTGCATACTTATAATTTAAAAATATAGTTAGCTTATTTTTTGTTTCAGGAAACCGTCTATGGACGATGTAGGAAATGCTTCTTCAGTTAATGCACGGTATGTTCTAATTATCTTTCATTTTCTTTGACGTCTAAATGTTCACTTGGTACAAAAAAACTGTGCATGGTTTTAATTCCACAAATAGTTCTTTTTCATTTGTTTCATTAATTCAAATTACATTCCTTTTTAATCCGCAAACCACAAAATGTTGGTTTTCAGTTAATTATGCAGGAAAATTGATCCGTTATCAAATATAAGTATTTCTGAAATGGAAAAATAGGGGGTAATATTTGTTGAAAAAAGAGCAACACTCAACGGTTTACAGCAAAATGAAGTGGATCAAAGACTTTCCTCAATATAATCATAAAAAAACATTAAATATTCAAATATAAACATTTCAAAAAAATTATGGGAAATATATATTCAGGAATAGTGAAACTAAATATAAAATATAAAACCACTACGCATATAAGTGAGAGAAGTTTGAATGAAATGTCCATTTAGGAAATATCCGCAAGATGTTACAACATAGTGGTGGACAGTCGTATCATTTTCCAATCAAATTTTATTGAAAACAGATGGTCCAGCTACTTTGGTTTACCATAAAATCCTCATAATCGAAAAATACGTTCTCGACTAGGGGA
>CAJUYI010000717.1:0-16422 GCA_910591695.1 Galerucella pusilla | reverse complement strand
CTAAATTATTTTATTTATTTATTTTCATTAAATTCAGTAGTGTTACCTATCTAATCGAGCAGAAAAAAGTTACAAAACTCTTAAATAATATGAAAGAGAACGATTGGAGAGGACCTAAGAACAAGTATAACATAGCTTGAAAGAACAATGGAAGATTCAATTATTATTAGACAGGGATTTTATCGGAGTATCAGAAACATTACTAAGACCGGAGGCAAAATTAGGATGTACAAGATTATTCAAACTGATATGAAGACGTCTTACGAAACCAAATAGGTGCCTGGATTTTGAACAGAGTTTGACATTAGTGCATATGCACACACAGAAACGTGAGAGAACTATGACGCTTTTACCGCGCGTAATCTCCAAATAATTTAAGAGATGTCAAAAGTGGATTCATTAAAAAAAAGTGAGGGTGCTTCTGAAAACCGGTATAATGGGTTTGGACCTAATAAACATTTTGCTGAAACAGTACGTGTGGGATATAAGTAGGTACTAGCTTGTACGGCAGCGGAGCAGACATTGGAAGAGTGATTAAGGAAGGTAGACCAATGTCAAGACAGTTTTAATATTAGTTTTGGTCTTACTCAAATATTTGTAGTCTTTGTTTTGCTTTTTAGTCTTGGTCTTATTCTTGGTCTGCGTATTCCGGATTACTTGAAATTGCAGAGTAGACGTTTGAACAGAAAAAAAATGTTCCATTTAAATAAGCAACAGCAAGTAGGTAAATTTTTGTCTATCTCTATAAATTGTCAGATTCACATTACACGTATTGTTGAGAAAGTTATTTTCAAAAACAAATATTTTATTTTATTTCTGGTGCTACAGCTGAACGCCACAGCGTGTGTCATAATTTTTGTCGTTTACGTTATATTACAAACTAACGCCGTGATATAACTTCGGGTCCATCCTTGACCGGAAGGACGGTTGTCTGCGGCAGCCCAAAACGCATTTGGTGTATCACCATTACCGATTTATATTAAGTTCGTGTTCAATCTGTCGGTAATATTAAGACGTTAAGTTGACCTTTTATGACAAATTATTATCTTTTCAGATTTACAACGGTCGTTAACGAATATAGTATTGCCAGTTTTCGAGATAAGCATCACTTTGTTAGAGATATTCGCAGAAGCATGTTAAGTGAAAGACAAACACATACTAAAATGTTATATAATTTTGTTATTAAAATGAACTGTATTATACAGGATAATTCATTAATAAGTTACTTCAAGTCTCTTGGATATTTTTCATCATACTTTATGGTGTGCCGTTTTGGTATTTAATCGTTTTAAAAGAGGAAAAAAATATATATCTCTTCTTTCAAACATTTTATTCCGTAATTATTCTGTTGAATTATTAAAATTATGTTTTTCATAATAATAATACGGGAATTTCTATTCAACATAATAGAAATTGCCGATTTAAAATTATGAAAAACAATGAAAATTCATGAATTATAATTATGAAAAACATAATAGAAATTTAATTTCCATTATGTATTACTATTATTACTTGCATACTTGCAGGTATCGCACTGAAGATGGCTTAATAGCCAAAAGCGCTTTGCAATTTTAAAAATTAAAATTTTTACACAGAATACAACAATGTTTTCTTGACTTTATAGATTCATAAGTCTATATCTTCAGCACGGATTACATTACATTGATTTTTAGATAGTATCGTTAAAGTTGTTATTTTGAAAAGTGAATTATCATTACCAAGTAAATCTGTAAAAGTATTAAATAAAATCCGTTAATAAAAAAACCCATACTATGAAACATACCTTCAGATCTTGCAGCTAAATGTTTAACTGTAAATATCTCGCAAAAAGAATAGATCATTTACATAAAAACTATTGGAGAATTCAAACATTTTATGAACTGGCTGATCCGCCAGTGGAGTGGAATGTAGGTAGGACGAAATCCATCCTAGTCTATGTCGCACTACTTTGGTAGGAGAGAGAGACTTTATCTTAATGGATTCCAATTTATTTTCATATGCTTAAGGCAATTACCAGCTATGAAAAATATATTCTAAGTAACGGATACGTACTTACGTATACGTCTGCCTTTACTTCGGTAGTACGTGTATGATCGAAACAGGACATGGAGCGCATGCGCATACTTTCCATCCTTGTCTCTTCTAAACAATTTTGCCCTCACGGCTGCTCAGTACTCTGGCATTACCTCGCGGTATTCTGAAATTAACTAACAATTTGAAAATACACACACTTTCTCTAAATACCCTAAAAATACATCTGTGTATTACTCGGCAATGGAGAGAGTCACTGTGGATTTTTTAGAAACATTTCAATAAAACCAATACCTAATAGTTATCTTTTTGTTCATTAATGTCTTCGTTTTTACAGTTTAGAATATATTATTCATATATTATTGCAAAAGGAGCAGCCTCAATGTATATTTTAATCATGTCTCGATCAGACACTCTGCCAAATATCAATTGTTGGTTGTGGATCTTCAGTAAAAACTAAAAGCATCGTTGTGACTTCTAACAGGGCTTACTTGGTGTTATTGTTAAGGTCACCAATTACTTTCTATGCAAAAATGTGAAGGACATAGAAACTTTTTTTATAATAATAATCCCTATAATATACAATGGGGTCAATCTAATAAAACGTTTTATTTCTCAACTTTTTTCTAATTAAAGTACTTTTTTAGCAATAAATTTTATTTTAAAGTTAAATCTTTCTCATCTGTCAAAAATGAAAACGAATCAAACAAAAAACGTTAATTTTAAACATAAGAAATCAAGTATAGTGAACCCAATGAGAGGGATATTTATAATCTAGAATCCCACGAGTATTTGTCTTAATTATAAGCAGAGTTCAAGACAAGCTAGTCATCAGAATAAAATCCCTTTGGACCAGGAAAGCTCTGCATCTCATCAAATACCTAATCCCAATTCCATCTTCCTGTCGTTCGTATTGTTCCACTAATAAACGAACTCACTTGACACCACATTTATCTTAATGGGCCTTAATACGTCAATTCGTTCAATAAAACTGTTTCATTGATTTATATTGTCTTACTTGTCAGACGAATTTTGCTGTTATTGGTTTTATTTAACTGCTAAGATGCTATTTTTTAACACCCCCTATATTATTTCTGACAAGTCGCATCAAGGGAGACTTCGACGGGCTGTTTGCCCTAGTGTTGTGACACCCTGGTCGAAATATCCCTCACCGGGAGAATAATTCTTGCGAATAGTGTTCCGGACTTCTTTAGGTTTCGATTTTATTAACAAGGACTGTGAAAACTTACCTAACAAATATTTATATTACAAAAAGGAGTATTTTAGTGGATTTAATAATTTATTAATGAGAATAGCTCTAATGCTTATAGATCGAATTTAGTTTAAAAAGTTTATGAAAGAAAATATAGGTACGATCTATAATTGTCTGGGTTAGCTTAAATTTTTATTTGAATCCTTTACCGTAGTTGCATACGTTACATACTGCAGAAAAATATTTTACTGAGTTTTTGAATGCGTTGACTGCACCTTCTGGGGACTGGAATCTTTGACCATGCAGTTCATTACTAATTTTTGAGAAAGAAATCGTTAGGACTTCGGTGGGGATTGTATGGTGGATGGTCTAACAATTCGATTCATCAAGCATATAATAATGGCTATTATTCCCGAAGGTGCGTTTATGTCGCAAGCAGCTGGCGAGTGACATAACCATCTGAGTGAATAATAGCCATTATTATGCGAGTAGTATAGTATATTTTGTCCACGTCTATGAATTACCTATTTAGGTAGGTATACATTTTTTTGTCAAACTAAAACACTATAGTTTATAACAAAAAACTACTCATTACTAATAATATTACATATAACTTCATATGTTATTGAACAGATTATATTATATTTAATAAGTATAAAATTTACTGTCTGATTCACTTTCCATGGTACATTTTCTAGTTCTAGTAATATCAATTAAACACCATTACAGTTACGTCACTTTTGTTTTTGACATACATGAAAAACTGCATATAAAACGACATCTTGATACTGACATATATCTTCATAGCCTAATGGCTTACGGCTCTTACTTTCTGACTTGGTAAAGCGAGGAATTTCAGACATGGGTTCGAATCACATTCACAGTGAAAATTTTTATTTGATAAATTGTGTCGTTTGTATGAATAATCTTCCATATAATTATGTGTTATGTGACCTTTTCATTATCCACACCTATTATTCGTTGGTGAATAATGTACGTCATTATACTTGAAGAAGCACAAGTAAATTGTTAAAACTATCAAATAGTCGTAGACAAAACACTTTAACGTACTTCGTCGAATCCACTCATATTACTTTTGTAAATGGAACTGTTTCTAAAAAATTCCCTTTAATAAAAAAATATAGATGGACATTCTCAGGACTATGATATTCAAAATATCGAAATAATTATCAAATTAATTTAGAACTGTCAACAGTAATTACAAAAGTGGTGGTAATTTTTTGATTATTTTCTGTAGATGCTCTTTGTTGCTGTCGAAATCTCACGAGTGGACTAAGATCACGAGTGGGATTTCCTAATAGCAATAAATACGAGTGCTGACAGGATCGCTTGAAAAATAATCATATACATTTTTTCATTAAAGTTAGTTTCATTTAAATAAGTAATTTTTGTTAATATTTCTAAATTCCGTATTTATGCACTGTATATATATATTTAAAGTCATTATACCTCCACTTGTTTGATAAACATACTGTGTTAGCGAAGCACGTCACAAGTTAAATTAAACATCATTTCAAATATAATTAAATAAATGATTGTTTTATTTCATCCCACATACTAGAATTTTAAAAAACATCTGTCGGTGGCAAAAATCCATAAGAAGTATGAGATGTGCTTTATTATATTTAACTAAAAATGTATAAAAGGTCGACATACTGTAGAGGCCATTAGTTTCCGTTGAAGTTGAGGACTACCGAAATCGAGAATTTCAAATTCCCCTATGAGAATCTAAGATTTTGGTATTGTATTGGATATCCGTTAACATTCCTTCGATTGAATCGCAGTTTAACAGACACATAAGAAGTTATTGGTAAAAGCATAAAAAATTGCCGGATAATGGTTGTCTGGTTATTCTGGTCTTTCCATGCCGGTGATGGTCGGTCTCTTGGTATATCGAAAGTGACAATGTCCACGAGCGGCATAGTAGAGGACACGTGCTCAAGAATGGCAAACTAAAAAACATTCAACAGTTTCTCAAAGAATGAAACAAGAAGATGCGATAATAGCTATTTAGGACTCGAAACTATTTTCAACGTTTAAAAGATATTTATTCCGAAAACGGGATATGCAGGGTGTCTAGTTTTTTATTCGTTATTTACAAACCGTGTCAAGCAAGATATTGTTACTATTAGTCCAAGAAAAAAGTCTATTAGATCATAATTTTTAGTAGAGGTTTTGAATGTTTTATATAATTTACTTTGAAGTGTCTCCAAACCAAACATACCTGTGACTATGTTTCAACTCCCTGAAAAGAGGTTGAAAAAAATAAATCTCTTTTTTTTTTAAATTACTCATAAACCGATAGAGCTACAGAAAAAAATTTTAAACAAAAATTTACACCAAAATGGTGGTCATATTTTCTCTCCAAATGACATTAGGTTAGCTAAAAGTTAGGAGGTGGTTTCTTGAACTTTAGAAATTGTAACTCGTAAGAAAATTGAGATAATTGCAAATATATTTTTGTAATAAGTCTGCACACTGCGAACTTTCATTTCAGAGAAAAAATTTATTTTCTCATTTTGTTTATAACAAAGCTACAGCAGGAATAGATGGAATAGATGTTATTCGTGGCATCACGATTTGTTATACAAACTATTGTTAACCAGTACGTTTGACCCAAAAAGCTTTGTAATGATTCAATTTGTCATAATGACCGTTAAGACAAAAAAGCTAAATACTGTTTTATTTTACGTTATTAACTGCGAGTCGAGAATTTACGGAAAATAATATAACCACAATAAAGAAAAGGCAAGACTCACGACACAACACAATTTAGTTTTTGTGATCTTTTTGAAATCTACAATAAAAAAATTAATAATTTATGGGGGCCCACTATCAGATTGTTTTTAATAAAGTGATTATACTTTGAAAGTGAAAAATGATAAGTGATAAATTCAAATAGAATTTGGCCACGCCAGTTGGGATAATGATGAAGCAACTTTTAGTTTTATCGTTGAATGATAAGTAGGTTTTATCGAATAAACGAAAATTAGATCGCCTTACTATTCACAAATTTTTATTTCTACTTTCTTCATTTGGTTTTTACTGTCGCATCAACCATGCTGGTTATTAGCGAAAAATATATATTTTACAAAGTTTTCAAGATATTAATTTAATTTATAGCCTTTGAAACATCATTTTAAATTAACTCTTTTTGTAATGTATTTTCCAAATTTTCAGGATTCTTCTCTATTTCAATTGAATGTGGAGCTGGAGTACCCAATATCATTTATAGTCTGTGTAACCTCAGTTGAATATTACCAAAAATAAATACGATCTTTACTTATTAGACTTCTGTTTATGGTGCAATTTACCTACCCTTACCGTATCCTGACAGCAGAATCAGGCAGGAAATGCAGATCATAACACCCGCTAAGCTACTAAGTTTCAAGTTACAGGTTAAGTCATTATTTAGGAGTCAATAGCATTTACTGTGAATTTTATTTAGTAAATTTTTGTTAAATTACCCAATTATTTTATTTTGTACTAATGATCATAAACAGCATTTGCATTTTTGTCCAAACTGTACCAACCTGAATCAACCTTTGATAAAGTTTTGGAATCAGCTCAGACTGTATAATAGATTATCGACCAGCAACAACAGTATATGGAGGTTTGCCATTCGAAGTCTAGTAATTAGGACGGGTCTAGAAGGAACTCTACAATAACAGGAGGGCATACAAAATAGATTTAGAAAGGTAGTAGTTGAGAGGCTCATGGAAGCTCCATATTTATCTTATTTATCTCACATGTTTGAAAATATTCTATAGTTTACAACAATATTTTTCGTTAACCAGTTGGCTTACGTTTGATTTTCATCTTCCCTTATCTGACAACTATTGGAAGTTTTGAAAAATGATTGAAAAGAGTGCGCATTTCCGGTTTGTTTATTAATTTCTAGTTTATGTTGCATGTGGAGCTGACTATTCTTGGTTTTAATTTAATCTGCATCTTGAATTATTTTTAGTTTAGTTGATGTTGCATGAATTCGCCTTAACCTTTGGTTTGGAGTGGATATATTATATAGTGGGAGGCGAAGACATAAAAGAGTTGAACTTGGAAAACAAGCTACCACACTATTAAAAATAAAAATGACTCATTGGATTAGCATATGTTCAATTTTCGATTACTTTACAAGTATCAAATCCAAGGCTATTATATATCATTTTTAATAAATCAATTTATTTTATAAATGTTGTGAAAGGTATCAGATTTCTTTTTCTATATGATTGTTTTTTATTTTTATCACTATAAATGGGTGTTATCATATAAAAATGTACTGAAGTTTCAGGAATATTCTCGAGAAATTGAGTTTACACATGCATTTTCTCCATTATTACTTCAAAATGTTCATCAATTGATAGAATCCGTAGATTTGTATAGTGCACCTCACCCCTTGTTTCCTATAGATAGGGTGAGAACACCTATTTTTCTTGAGTACGCAGCATTTTTAATTATCTGCACTCGGGAGAAATTTTATCATCTGTAAATTTTACGAATGGAAATGCTTTTTCTACTGCACCTTCACTGCGGAAAGAAAAATTAGTGGAGAAATACGCTCCATAGGGTGTTTTTCTCTAATTAAAAAGTTGTATTTTTTACTACCGGAAGGGTATTTGGTAATTTGTTTTTTTTATTTGAACCTATCAGACGGCATAGTTTAATGAGTTCAGCCAAAAGAATGAATTGCCCTATAAAAAGAGTCCAATTAAAATAACATTTCTGTACTTTATATCAGTAATGCCCACGAGACGAGACGAGACGAAAATATTATCTTGTCTCGCAAGAAAAGTGGAATGACTTGTCTCGATTCTCGTTTCGCAATAAAAGTCTCATCCCATGTCTCGCCCAATGACTTCCTGTGTAAATGAAATACACAAATAAAATCAGTTCTAGTTTTTAAATCAATGAACAGAAACCTAATAATCTATTTCTTCACCCCACGTAGTAGCGTCAAAAGTTTCCAATTTATGCCGTATAGATTATAAATTAAGACTACGGTATACAGGGTGTCCCACGACGATTAAGACAAGTAATATATAAGAATTGGGCAGTAGTAGATAATTATAATTTTGGGGGTATGAATTAGAGCAAATGCTGCATATTTTTTTGTTATTGTGTTACCCAATGAGTTATTTGTTTTTGGTCACGTGACGTCGCATTCAAAATTATTAATGGAACACCCTATATGTTTTCGTGATTTTCGATTCTTCTTGAAGTGCTGATTTCGTAGAAACCACATTCTCGGGGTCTAAATTGAATATTTACAGAGATACAGGGTGTTAAAAATCACCTATTTTTCAACTTTAGGTGATTGTTTAGTCAAAACTGCTGAATATTTGGCAAAACGGCTTACATCTCCCTATCCTAACTTTTCAAGGGCTACTCGATGGTGCTGAAGAAAATTTAATACAGGATGGTCGAAAAAAATCAGAATGTGGTAAACTTTTGACCACCCTATATCAATTTTTGTATAGCAGCATCGAGTAGCACTTGAATAGGATAGGAAGATGTAAGCCGTTTTGCCAAATATAAAAATAAAAAAAAGGAGATATACTAAGAAATGAAAACGAAGTAATTGATAGATGGAAAGAGTATTTTGATGAATTATTAGGAGCAGACAGCAAAGTTCAGGACATTAACAAAAAAAGGATGCAATAATAGAAAATAAAGACATTGTAACTCTAAAAGAATTACAGGAAATAATAAATGATTTGAAAAATGGAAAATCTCCAGGAATTGATAAGTTAACAGCAGAAATGTTCAAGAATTTAGGGGAAACAGGAACAAAAATATTATTGAACATATACAACATTGCGTGGAGGGAAGAACAGATTCCAGAAGATTGGAAGACAGCCCTAATAGTTCCAATATATAAAAAGGGGGATAGACAAGACTACAATAATTATAGAGGAATAAATTTACTAAGTACAGCTATGAAAGTATACGAGAAGATTATAGACAGTAAGCTAAGGCCAATGATAGGAAATACTCTCGAAGAATCGCAAAGTGGATTTAGAAGAGGTCGAAGCATCCAAGACCACATATTAACGGTGGAACAGATAATTGATAAGTTCTCACAACAAGAAAAAGAGGTATATATAGGATTCATAGACATGGAAAAAGCTTTTGACAAAGTACCAAGGGAGAAGTTATGGAAAGTACTAGAAGAAAGAGGAGTAAACTACAAAATAATAGACATAATTAAAAACATTTACAAAAATAATAGAAATTGTGTAATATACAAAAATAAAAGATCAGAACCATTTTCAACACAGGAAGGATTAAGGCAAGGAGGGGACTAAGTCCATTATTATTTACAATTTTTATTGATGAAATAATTAAAAAATCGTCAACCAAAATGGCAAAACTACACGTTGGATACAGACATTTAGGAAAAGTGGATATATCAGAAGCAGCTTTTGCAGATGATTTGATAATTATGGCAGGGAAAGAGAAGTATTTACAAAAGAATATGGAAATATGGAGCACGGTATCTGAAGAATTTGGAATGACAGTAAACCAAAATAAAACCAAAGTTATGATTATAGGACCGAAACCAAAACATTTGAATATATAGTTAGATGGAATAAAAATTGAGCAAGTTATAAGATATAAATACTTGGGAGTAGAAATAGAAGAAAATGGAACGCAGAAAGTCGAAATTACCAATAGAGTACAAAAAACGATGAAACTTCATCATACGATGAATTCGATATTTATAAATAAAAAAGAAATATCCAAGAAAACGAAGTTCAATGTATTTAAAACAATTTACCGGCCAATATTAACATTCGGATGTGAATCCTGGGTATTAACAAAGAGACAAAAGAGTCGAATACAAGCAGTTGAGATGGAGTATTTTAGGCGAGTTAAAGGAGTCACAAAATAAGAGAAGACCTTGAAATAGAATCAACACTTAAATTTATTGAAAAGAGACAATTAAGCTGGTGGGAACATTTACAAAGAATGAACGATACAAGACCAGTTAAAAAAGTATGGCAATCAAAAATACAAAAAAGAACGAAAAAGGGAAGACCAAAACAAACATGGGATGGTGTTATGGTAGGCATACTGCAAGAAAAAGGTAAAACATGGACAGAAGCAAAAACAATGGCAAGAGATAAAAAACAATGGGCTAAATTTGTACATGAATAAAATTCTATCTGGACCGGAGCATCGATGAAAAAATGGATATATATGTCTTAAGCATAATGTGATGTACCTAGTTGGAATAAGTATAATTGTAAAAGTATACCCTACACCATATACTATGGTAATTGGGTTTTTGATAATATATATATATATATACTACATGAAGACGATTTCGATAGGAGTCGACAGTTATGTGAATTGATGAGTGAACGACTGCACGACACAGCTTTATTGTACAATATCTGATTTTCCGACGAATCTCCATTTGCATTAAATGGTGGAATCAACAGATATTGACAGATATTGGGCAGAAAATGACCCATACGTAATGCGGAAGTTTCATTGTCAAACACCACAAAAATTGAACGTCTGCTATGGCATTTCTGGTGACCATATTTTATTGAGGGAAACTTAAATGGTGAGTCTTATCTACAATTGCGTAGAGAAGCTATTGATCCCGAAATAAAACGAATACTAGAAAATGATACCAGAAGCTTTGCTAGGATTTCAAAAAGATTTAGTATTGTTTGCTGATTTGTTACGAATTAAAATGTTACATAGTAACTTGAAATTTCCCTCCCAACCCATTGAGTTTTCACATAAGTAATATACCTTTTTGTAATCCTCCAGTAGATGAGAATCCAATAATGCGATAATGTATAGGGTGTTCCATTTAAAAAATTGGATGAGGTAACCAAAGGGAGGAGGGGTTAAAGTAATAAAGACGTCCCACTTTATATGATTTTGACGTGTTTTTCCATCAAAGTGACGCCTTTAGAATTTTGTGGGGTGGATAGTTTCCATTGAAATACTCTGTATAGAAAGTTTCTTATTATAATCTGAATTTACAGCTAAACAATAAACTTTAAAAAGAATGTAGAATATAGAAATTGAAAGAAATACTATTTAAACTAATTGATTTCTCATTGCCTCTGCCTAAACCATGAAATAATCCAAATTTTGATTAATATAGAAGTTCAATAAATATTATTATAAATACAGTTACTTGGTTCCATACTTTATACCATCCCTGTATTTTTTTATCGACACATTCATTTTTTATAATACCTTAATCTAAAATCTTATATATTCACATAACTTAATTCAACAATAAACTTCCGGCCAACAATGTTGTGACATTTTTCCGAAAATCCGTTTTTTCCCAAACATGATTGTTCCTAATCATAAAATATTACAAGTCGTTGTATCGATGACATTTCCATGCATTCTAAATGCGGTTTATCAAGTGGTTCACGTTCTCCTGCACACTAACAGAAGGTCGGATCCAGCAGGGATTAGAGGGTCATATTCAACATAGTATCCCTAAACTTTTGAAGATTCTTAGTACATAAAGTGGATAGACAATTTCGATAAATTAAAAATAGTATCTTTTATTATATATAAGCAGTGGATTACTGTGATTTTTTCCAAGCTCTTACTGATAACGGGTAGATCTTTTTTATAGATAAAATTCATATTATAATTTGTAGGTTATCGCGTTCAAACTAATAAGTAATCTAAATGCCCACTATATTATAGAATCACCGAATAGTAATGAAATGGAATTTATTATTTTCTATCCTAACTTTATAAAGAGAAAATATTTGGTTAGGTATGTTTTGTTTGCAATAGATAAACTTAAAAACTATACTCAACTGATTTTTAAATTATTTCATCTTTAGAAAGCTACATTATCAGCAAGTGGCTTAGGCTGTATTTTATTTGCAAATTATTTGGCATGTGCTGCGAAAACTTTTGATACCAAAAATAATGTACTCCATGTTTATAGTACTCATTACCTACAAAATATTCTGTGGGTTTATATGACTAATAGTCACAATAAACATAAACATACCGGAAGTAAAAAAAATGTCGAAATAAAGAAAAATGCCAAAATTTAAAAGGTTGCACGTTCGCAGTGTGAGGTGGGTATATTGGAAGTATTTATTTGTCTTATGACGGTAAGAGCATATTACTAAGATTTAATTTTTGCACATTGGAAATTACACTCTAATAAAATTTTAAATATTTTTACCCTCTAAAGAGATTTTTCCGGTACGGTTTCACAAGCGACCCAGAATAGGCACACCAAAACAACCCGATACACACGCACATACACGTCCATTTATAAAGATTGATCTCCACTCATAGACATAACCATTCGTCAATTCCTTACTCGATTTACTGCATCATTGATGCTTTAAAGTCCGTTAGGTCGCACATTTACATTAAACATTTATGTTCTCTAAGACCAAATCCAGTCATTCAAGAGGAAATATTGGCGATGTGTTACTAGTGATTCAAATTGTTTACTTGGTTAAAAACGCTTTGCTTTGCGTTATTAGGCGATTATTTGAAATAAAAAAAATTTCCATTTCTAACGGCTTGTAGATCAATGGTTACTGTTAGGTAGATAGTTAGTTTCCATTTCAAGAAATATGGAATTTTGTTAGAAGGTTGCATTATTCTTCATGAAATGGATATTGGTCAAATAAATTTGTTATAGGTATCAAGCATTTATTATGCTTTAAAAGCTAATCATGAACAGAAAGCGGAAAACCTCTCTATCCATATAAATATATATTATTATTTTCTTTTCTTTAACCAATGACAATAATCTTCATTTGATTTGTTTTCTTGGGTTTGGTTAGTAAGTTATATGATAAAGACAAATTAAAACATTTTTGACGTTTCGTGAAAGACACCTTAGAAAATTACAACTACCCAATAAACAATATAGAACAAATTTTCAAACCACGCACATACATATTCAACAATAACACTCAAAATAATCAATGCCACATGCACACGAACTCGCAGAAAAACTAAAAATTATATAACATTAACGTGTGTCATAAAGCTCAAAATACTTTATCCCTATTATTTACTAAAAAAAAATCCAACTAAAACCAATGAAAAATCTAATGTTATATATTCTATATCACGTTTAAACGTTCTAAAAATATATATACACATATGTCCAAAAGTTTGGAATACGTACAAATAATATATCTACGCTTATGGTGGTTTAAAGACTGTTTTGTGATATTTATTCTAGAGCGTTTTTTAATGAAAATTATCAAAAATTTGATTCGTTTTTGTAGCAATTTGGTCACATCAAACTGATTTTGGTATTTACACATTATTTCAGTCCTTGTATAAATTTCATTCTAATCGTTTGAAAATGCCTAGAAACATGATATCTCATTTCGATAGATCTAGAGTAATTGCATTGTTACAACAGGGCTTTATTCAAAGTGATATCGCCAATATTATTGGCGTCACTCAGAGTGCTGTATCGAAAATTAAAAAAAATTCCAAGACACAAATGACGTTAAGGATCGCCCAAGTGGCAGAAATCGATGTACAACAGCTGCACAAGACCGGCAGATAACATTGATAGCTCGAAGAAATCGTCTGGAATCTATAAGTGGTATCGTCAGATAAATTGTTAGGCTTGAAGGACTGAATATTTCACGGCAAACAATAACACGCAGACTAAATGCAGTAAATTTGTATCGTAGAATACCCTTACGTATTCCCAAACCAACCTATCAAAACAAAATTGTAAGGTTGCAATGGGTTCGAGAAATTTCACATCATGGTCCTTGTTGGAATAACGTGACGTTCTCTGATGAATTAAAAATTGGCTTGGTTTGTGATTCGCGAAGAACACTAGTTTGGAGGGCCTCAGGACGACAAGCCCGACTAGAAACAGCCCAATCGCGTATCCCATTTGAAGGTGGGAGTATTATGGTTTGGGGTGGTATTATGAGTGGCACACGGACGCCTCTTCTGGTTCTGGAGCGAAGAGTCACTGGTACTTTATACATAGAGGATGTTTTATATCCTGTCGTGCGTCTATTCCGAGGGGCAGTAGGTGATAGATCTGTGTTTATGCATGACAACGCACCTCCGCATCGAACAGTACAGTACAAAATTTTCTGGAAGAAGAAGGAATATCCACAAGATGGCGGCTCTCGAATTTCCCTGACATGAACGTCATTGAGCATGCCTGGGACATTCTCAAAACACGCATTAAGAAGCGAAACAATCCCTCTATTACACTGCGAGAACTGAAAGATGCTGCTCGTGAAGAATGGGAGAGAATTCCGCAAGCCCAGCTCGACCATTTAATCGACAGCATGCCAAATCGCCTACACTCATGCATACAGGTCAATGGAGGAAATACTGATTATCAATTTTATAAAAAAATAGTTTTTTTATAATAATTCAATTTTAAATGTATGTGGTACATTGTAAATTTTTCACTCCAAAAGAATAAATCATTTTTGTGCATATTGTTTATCTGAGTTTGAGATTTAGTTAGTATTGGTGGGAGTTGTAGCAAAATTATGTTTAATTATTCAGAAAAATTTTTACATGAAAATAAAAAAAATTAAATATTCCAATATTCCAAATTTTTGGACATATATGTATATAGGTTTCACAACTCAACATTTATAAAACCGCCTTAATGGCCACAAATATACAAAAAATACTTCTACAGCCCCAGATATAAAGATGAAACGACAGAAGAACACGAATTTGATTTCAAAAATACAAAAATAATACCTAATGTTCATTTCCATTATATTCAGTCCAGTTGTTTTAATTTTGGCTGTTCAAACCTGTGAGATCCCTGTGATGTACGTATTAGTTTTGTTATCAGTATTTCTAACGTTATCTTATTCCCTATTATATGAATCATCAGTAACTTTTCCAGTTTTGTATTTTTGCAGCTTTTGTAGTGAGATCCATTGGGAATAATAAACGTTTAGGTGGGTAAAGTTTGTCAAAAATCAATTGAATGGGCTGAAACAACACGTGTGATTTAATTGCAGATAATATATTTTGTAATTTTTAGCGAATAGAATAAATGGTGTGGATAGAATGGACATCGCTTCAAGTGTTTAAATTAGCATGAAAATCATCAAACATTTTTTTTACTTCAAAATATTCTTCAGTTAATCAGTAATAAATTAGATACACTATCGAATTGTATATTTGATTTCAGTACAAAATAATAATTGTATAGGATAATACGCTGTTTCCCTTCACCGTTAACCAAAATCCGAAATACGAAATCGAAATACGTTTAGCCGAAATTAAACAAGGTTTGACAAAGGGTCGAGGGAATTCGTTGCGGACACTAGTATTATTTCAGATTAATCCCTGCATTGGTCACGGGTCTTAGTGTGAGATTTACTTTTTAATGTTCCGTGCCGGTTTCCAATCAAATCAGGCTTACTATATATTATGGATATAATATATAGAAATAAACTTCGTCATACACAGAAAAAAATGATTTTACGATTTTTCTGAGGACAAGTTATCAAGGAAAAAGTAGAATTAAATAAGCACAGATCCATGATGTTATTCAATAAAACTATACTTATAAACTCCTAAGATATCGTTTATTTTTTTTATTTGGAATTGAACCTTACTGTTTTCTAGATATTTTTATTTTTAACATATCGGCTGCTTTCCAGCGGCCCTTGTCAATAGCTATTTTTCTTAAATATGTCCCTATATCTATGACACTTCTAATAAATTGTACAACTAAATAATTAATGGAATTATTTTGAAGATAGAGGCTGCAAAAATTGTCAAATTTTCTCAAGGTCCATCTTTGATAAAAGTGAATGAAGAAATAATAAGTGTAATAATATTCTACTGAGAATGGGATTTAGTAGAGTGCAAGTTACAGGAATCAATGGATTTTTTAAAAATAGCGCTTTCAGGCTCATTTTAAAAATATTGTTAGTAAAATGCGTTTATTTTTGTGTCACTTTTGTGTAAGTATTAAAGTTTGTTTCGGTTAACAATAATTCCAACAGTAAAACATGAAAAATCTGTATAAAAACTTCTGATACTATCCTGATAACGAAGGTAATTTCTATCTACGACAATGGTAACCAAATTTGACGTTCTTATGCACTGCAGCCTGTTGGCTTGTAATAATAATAATAATAATAATAATAATAATAATAATAATAATA
>CAJUYI010000716.1:64037-100543 GCA_910591695.1 Galerucella pusilla | reverse complement strand
TTGTTTGTTGGCACCTTCTGCACTTGTCCGTAGCGATGTTTGGATCTCCGCTCCGCGTCGTTCGGGTCAACTGCAGTCGCGTGCGGGAAAGTATCACTTTCCGCACTAGTTAGGAAAATAACTATTTTTCAAAGCTGTACTACTAATAACCTATGATGTGGCCATTGTTATTTGACCACCCGGTACAAACATTTACATTATGCAAAGCCGTACCACTAATGATCTTGAAATATTGCCATTGTTATTTGATCATCCGATACAAACATTTACATTATGTTTCAAAATACATGATTACCAAAAAAAACTTCATTTTATATCATACGTGGGAGAAATATATTCATTTTTGAGAAAAATCTCATCAGACATAAGTAATTTCGTATTCACGTTACGCCCGTACGCGAATAGAAGGGAAGGAAGGAACCAAGAACGTATTATCAGAAGTATGTGGACATTCGTATTTTGTCTGTGTGACATGTAGACCAGGCCAGTTTGTCACGAGATGTATTTTACGAGTGGTCCCCAAGGCATGCTAACCTCTGTTACGTACCTTCCCTTTTAGCAAAGCAGCGACCCAGTGTATGTGAGAAGAGAATGCTTTGATGGAAATGGGACGCAAAGAGGGTGGGAGTTTTCGTTTCGTTTTTCTCGCTGCATACAAACTCGGGCACGGATGTTACAAATGGGGTTGTCAGTAGGGTTGCAATTAACGTCTATTTGTGAAATTATATTGTTTTGTTTTCAAAATTAACCTATAAAAGGATGTTTTATGATAAGTTAGTATGGAATTGATTGAAGAACTGTTCTTGATAATAGCAAAACTGGGAATTCTGTTATACAAGCTAATCTTTGTCGTTTCGCCTTTATATGAATAGGTTTTTGATAGTTTTTACTTTTCCAGCGTGATCTTAAGTTCCACTTTGGCTGCTGTATCTGTATCTGTAGAGTAGGGAGGGTGAGTGTAGGCTCACAGCACTTAGGCCACATCGTCCATCCTGTCCTTCTCAGGAAGGTGGACAGGTCACTGGGAGACATCTCGTTTATATCGGCAGGTGTAGGCCAAGACTCACCGAACACACACTCTCTTATTGACGATAACTCCGGACACTCGCATAAGACATGCCTGGCAGTTTAATCTTCCTTTTCACACATCCTGCATAGAGGTGTGTCCACTAGCCCCATAGTATGGAGGTGTATCCTTAGTTGACAGTGGCCAGTCAGAAATCCTACTGTTAAACGTAGTTTTTTCCTGGTCTTCGCCAAATATTTGTTCCGCGCCAGCTTCCCAGGGTGATCCTGGCAAAACTGCATCCTTTGATTCCATTCCATCTCTTAAGGGATTGAGCATGGATGTAACGTTTGGCTAGTTCCGCAATTGTCGAAGTCGTTAGGCCGTAGGTGTCACTGGGTCCTAGAATTTTTAGTTCAGCGGCTTCCCTGGCTAAAGAATCGGCAATGCGATTTCCTTTACTCCTGTCGTGCCCTTTAACCCACCTCAGGATAATATTGTTATCTGCCGATGCGTTAGCTAAATCTTGGTGGCACTCTAGTACTAGCCTCGATATAACACGTTGTCTGTTTAAGGCTAGTAGGGCTTGTCGACTATCAGTGCAGATTGTTATGTTTTTGCCTTTGGCTGCTATTTTATCCAGTTTATTCAATATCACATCTGTTTTTTTTGGTTACATTTATCAAAACTTCTACATTGTATATGCCTTCATTTACAGCGTTCCTGTTGAGTTTTACTTTTGCAGTTATTACTATTCTATTCTAGTCGAATTTCACATTGTTTCCAGAAACAGCAATGCCAGGGTTCCTTTTTCTTATATTTTTTGGAATTGCTACATTGTTTGATTTGAGAATATTTTTTTTGTCAAAGTTAATTTTGAGTAACACTTTTGCCAGTGTTACATGAGGTTTGTTCAATTCATGTTAGGTTTTCCATTTGTGTTACCACCTTTTATCTTGCATTATATTTAGAAAAAGCAATTCCTAGGTTCTATTTTGTTGAACTTATTTGGATTTTCGCATTGTTTGAGCCTTTGAGAATATTGTTTTTTGTCAGAATTGACCTTAAATGTAACCTTTGTTCGATTTTTGCTGGGTGTTTCCATTCGTTTGGAATACAACTGGTTTCTGTATATACTTGAATCCTCCATTCAGTAAAGTTTTGTGTTGAATCCGAAACCTTTGTATTTCCAAGGTTCCTTTTTATCATTGTTCACGATGTGACAGTTTTTGATTATATAGTATCTTCTGTAAGTTCCTTGTGGCATTACTTATTCTTTTTTCTCTCATTCTTTTGGGAATCAAACTACAATAATGTTTTTTTATTTTTTATTTCGACGTTTCGGTAGCGTTCCAGCTACCGTTGTTCAAGCATCTATCTAGTCTTGTGAACAATCCAGAAATTTTGTACTTCCAAAGTTTTTTTGTTAGAGTTATCAGAACCATTACATTCTCGTTCAGTTCCAGTTTGGCTTATGTTACGACTAATTTGCTTCATTTCTTATGGATATAACCATTTTCCAGCTTCACTTCGTCCCAGCTCTATTAGTCATTATCAGTAGTAATAACCCAAGGACATTGATAATTGTTCGAAAAAATTTGATGACAGATTTCGAAACCTTGTTGCTTGGAAACAGACCGACGCCGTAGGCGGAGTTCTGTTGCCTACAAGCAACAAGCTTGAGATAGTTGTCATAAAATTTTTGAGCATTTATCAATGTCCGAGTGTTATTCGGATAAAAAATTTTTTACCAATTATAGAATTACAGCCAAATCGTGACATTTCCAAATATGTATTAAATATTTGAAACTTCAAAATTGAAATAGATCAATAGGTATGTGTCCATAGCAACGTGAAAACAGCCCATGGTCTGTTATCAGTGTAATGTTGACATGATTGGGTGAAATTGTTCATATGATAAAAAATAAGGAAATTTTATTGGTTATTGGAGCTCTCAAAAAATTTTCTACTAAATTATGATTAGTGTACAACAAACATAACTGTAGACTAAAAATTCGAAAATTACTTTAAAAAAATGAAAATTGACGAGGAAAAGATTCCCTTGAAACGGTTAGGAATACTCCCGTGACCGAAAGTATAAGTACAGTTCTACCGGGACTCTTTTGTTATGTATTCGAGATGGTAGAAAAGCCTGTATACGCATAATGATGGCGGCTAATAGAGGAGCGCGCACGCTGATGGTGAAAACTCCTCGGTAAGGTTCCTTCAGGAACCAATTGTATTCCATTCCGAAAAAGCGTACAAGATTACAAAACAAATGTAAGTGTTTTTGTGGAGTTTAAAATTACTTTGTCACTTTCTGGAAAGATGTATAATAAATGACATGTTTCCTACGATATTTTTCCATATAATCTTGTTTTTTCTTTTCGTAACCAATTCCCAATGCGTTGTTTGTCTTTAGAATGAAAATGGCATTTATCAATCAATTGCTTTTGAAATCAATAATACATTTATTTGAAAATTATTTATTAGACATAACTGGTGGGTTTGTCGGTTAACATGCAGGTGTCACGACAATCACATGGAACAAATTTGAATGGAAGATTTTGGACATACATAAATGAGCACAAAGCACATGTTTTTTATCCAAATAATAGGAAGGCCCTGTTAGTGTTATATTAGGGGTGATATTTGACCAAAAGCTCACATGGAACTCCCACATTGAAAAAACCACACACAAGGCCAGAATCGCCCTTGGAAGGTGCAGGCAAATGTGTGGAAAGAACTGGGGATTAAATCCCAACATGACCAAATGGTTATATACACAGGTTGTGATGCCAATTATAACCTATGGATCAGTTGTCTGGTGGCCCAGGACACTGCAGATTGGAGCGCAGAGGCAGCTTAGTGGTATTCAAAGGCAGGCCTGCTTAAGTTCACAGGGGCCATGAAAGCGACTCCGACTGCGGCCCTGGAGGTAATAGTAAACCTACCACCACTGCATATCCTCATTCAAGAAAATGCAAGATCTGTTAGTCACAGATTATTACAGGGACCTTCACCGCTAAGCCAAGAACACGGTAAGGTCTACAAAGAGCTATATGAAGAAATAAAGGCAGATCCAATACTGGGAATGCCAACGGATCAGATTGTCCCACAATATAGTTTTAAAAACGACTATACAGTTTACATCCCAGAGAGAAAGGACTGGGAAGCAGGGCCTATATAACAGCGAATCTCAACTGGTACACTGATGGCTTGAAAACAGACTCCCGAGTAGGAGCCGGAATATATGGTGTACAAGAGAAGAACACGATCTCTTTAAGCCTAGGGAAACATGCTACTGTCTTTCAGGCAGAGGTACTGGCAGTACAATGCTGTGCAGAAGAGTTGATGAGTCAGGAGGTGGATAACCAAAGAATCGTCATCTACTCCGATAGCCAAGCAGCACTTAAGGCGATACGCTCATATAGGATAACATCAAATCTGGTGTGGGAGTATCGGAAGGCCCTAAACACCCTAGGCAGTCATAATAGAGTGACCCTAGCCTGGGTACCAGGCCACCAAGGAATAAAAGGCAATTAAAAGGCTGATGAATTAGCCAAGCAGGGAGCAACGGAGGTCATGATAGGGCCAGAGCCTTCCTGTGGAATTGCAAAATGCCTAAGTAAAGAGAGCATCCACAAATGGATAAACAACCTGGCGTTGCGCTGGTGGTATGAAACCCCATGACAAAGACACGCAAAATTATTCCTTATAAGCCATTCGACAAAACTGTCACACGACCTACTATGTCAAAGTCGGGAAACGACGAGGATGTTGGTGGGAATGCTGACCGGACATTGTAGGCTGAGGAAACATATGCACACAATTGGCCTTGCAGATGATAGCCTATACAGGTTCTGCCAGGAAGAAAACCGCGGAGCACATACTCTGTGAGTGCGAAGGCCTAGCAAGGGTGCGGTTTCACTTACTCGGAGAAGAAAAACCGAGGGCAGAGAGCTACGCAAAGGAGGCGATATTCAGGCTTTTAAGTATAATAAAAAGAATAAAGCTAGATATTGAGCTCTAAATATGGGAAGGACCACAATAGATCTGCAAAGGTCGCAGTGGGATAGTACAAAAAGCCACTCCAATTTTAATCTAAACAAATCTAATCTAGTGTTTATATTAAAAAAATGTACACGCTTTTCTTGAACCACATGAAAAATTAATTTGTGGAATGGTTCAAGATTACTGCGTGAAGATTTTTCGATCAAAATGTTTTCGTATCAGTTTAATAACAAAAAATAAAAATTTTTTATTGTTTTCAATCACAATTTTTTCCCAATTTATAAATTTGAACATAGCTTTAAAAAGCAATGGAATTTTGTGAAAACAGTTATTGATTATATGGGTGTTAAATAGAATTTATAAAAAGAGAGAAGAGAAGATGTACAGTCAGAGAGAGATAATGTCACAAAACAAAAATACGCATCGGAAATAAGTACAGATCCACATTTTTCCTTTCTCGCATTATTTCACCCTTGTGGTACTCATGCCTAACTAAAATGTTGCCATTTGGTACATGATTGTAACAATCTAAAAAAATATAAAAATTCAATGTTATAGTTTTACCTTGTTTTTTGCTGCAGAACTTTTACTTGAATTTATACCATTGTATTTTATCTCTCGGAAATTAAAAAAAAAGTTGGGGGATATAATTCTACTTAATAGATACATGAACGGCAAGATCAAGTCAAACAATATTTGGATGAAATAAAATATAAGGAGAGCTTTTCAATCTTTTTAAAAATCAAATATTGTTTGTTAATTTTTTCGAGAACTAATTTTAAGGTTACTTTCCTAAAATAACTAAAGCTAAAGTATTTTTATTGAAGGCTCCGTTTTCAGGCTAACTTTTTATAAAGTCAAATTTAGGACTAGTTTTAAAAAATATTTTCCAAGATCAACTCCATGAAAATCAACACGTCGAATCTGATGCTGGATTTTCAACACTATTTTCCTCGTTTTAATTTCCACCAATGACTTTTGAATTACAAATGGTTTGAATTTAAGTCGTCAAACAATTTTTCGCATTTGATTGCCAATAAATGTTGTAATATTTATTTAAAACAGTGTTTAGGTGCAATTCTGTAAGCAAGTGTTAAATTTTAACGCACAGTTAAGAATAAGACAATCTTCTAACCCATTTTTGCTAGTTTGTATGCATGTTAAGTTTTAAAGTATTAACGGAAAACTCTTTATTGGATACCATACATGTTAAAATTTAAATCATTATCTTGACTATGTATAGATTAAAACATTTATCATAAAGTAAACTTTGTCAAATTTAACGGCGTACTGTTAATTTTTAACCACTTCTTATAGAATTGACCCTTTTGTCAGCTTATGTAGTGAAAATGAGTCACTATGGAAGTGACTAATGACTAATATTAATCTGGCAATTGAGAAAACTGTATCGTACAATACCGTTGAAACCCATACGTCTTTATGGAAACCACAAGTTTAGAGCAACTAAACCTAATCCTGAAATTTTGGGCGTGGACTATAAAAAGAAAGAAAACTGCGAACATTTCATAGAGCTTATTGTGAATACAATGAGGAACACCGCTGCAAAAAATACAAGAGATATATTTCATGAAATTGAAAATAATGTTTGATCCATTGAAAAATATTATCTAGTCTAGTAGGGAAGCTTGTAATGCGAAACGAAGAAATTTTACCATATCGCTTCAGTAGAGCTTGCTTGGAGAGGTGTAGAAGCAGTCAAACCTCTTCGACGTGCAGCTGTGTCCAGGACAGGAGTTCAAGTATCTGGATATTTCTGGATGAAAAACTAGCCTGAAAAAAAGAAAATGGCCCTAATTGCGGCCAAACGGGCGGTGGGGAACTCATGGGGACTAAATCAATGGAAGGTACACTGGCTGTACACAACTGTGGTGAGACCCATGGTTATATATGGAATCGTAGCACATGCATACAACCGGCATATATATTTTTTTCTTTTTTCTAAGAAGCCCTCCCTTCGCCGGTACATCAGCCTCCTGGGCTTATTGTGGATACTCCTAGTGTTCTGACTACAACCTATTCAGCCAATCCGTTCCCTGTATTAGCTCATACAGGTTCTTTGCTGGTTGGTTGTAGAAGTTTTCTGGATTCATTTGGGTTCTGCCATACAGTTTCTGCCTTATGTGGTCCAGCGACTCACAGTTGCACTCCAGTGTTACACTGTTCCGAGTCGCCAGTCTTCTAAGTTCTTCGCCGCATTCCCATACTAGCCGATATGTTACCCTATAGCTCTGCAGTGCTTTAAGGGCGGCTGGACTGTCACTGTAGATCCCGATCTGCCTGTTGTTGTAGGCTCTCATATTATTAGCCCTTGCACATGCAAGTATTGCATAGACCTCTGCTTGAAATACAGAAGCGTATTTTCCTAGCGAGACGATTCTTCCATATTTGCTCGTCTTGCTGTATATGCCCGCTCCGGTGCCGAGTTCATTTTTTGATCCGTCTGTATACCATATCAGTTCATTCGCTCTACTGTCCTCTCCCATGTGCCACGTCATGGTCTGATGCTTTTTCCAGTCGGGTTGGTGCTGCCCTTGCTTCGCACATTATGACACAATGTAGCGGAGGAAGGTCTAGCATTGTCTCCAGCGCCGCTGTAGGAGTAGTCCTCATTGCCCCTGTAATGCCAATGCATGCAAGTCTTTGGACCTTGCTTAGTTTTAGCATAGCAGAGGATTGTCTGATCTTTGGCCACCATACCAGAGATGCATATGTGATCCTGGGAATGACAACCATTTTGTACAGCCATTGTACCATGCTGGGTCTAAGTCCCCATACCGGCATATATAGGGAGGAACCTATATGTCGATTGTGGATGGAAGAGAAAAAAGAGCCTCACACATTATTTTCGAATGTGAAGCACAGTCAAATTGGATACATAGACGACTAGAACTGAGGTAACCAAGGGAGGATTTCTCCAAGAATGAAGACGAAAATACTGTTGAGCCTAATAAGGGCTACTGGTCTGGTCACATAAACGGTACATCCTAGAGCACAAAAATCCTAAAGGCTGAGGTGCCGAGATCTTTAAGTCTCTGACTGGTGGTGCCGAACCAATCAATCATTTTAGGCATGGTTTTGAAGCTACCGTTTTAACATTAAATTTAAAGTTGAGGTTTTAAGTCAAATTTTTCCAAGTGCAATTTCAGTGGACCAATCTAAACTTTTTCAATATTAAACTCCAGTCTTTGATTATTTATCTTATCCATATTTTAAGTCGAATCTGAGGTTAGGTCTTTGGAATTAAAAAATGAAATTCTGGACCAATCATATGGAAATGAGTGGCGATTGATTTGTTATAATGAACCAAACGGCATTCCGGCATAACGAATGTGAATTTAAAATGTATCAAGAGTGTCAGATTTCGGATTCGATTCCAATACTCGATACATACATATATTTTTACTTAAGGACGGCGTACAGGGAGAGGAAGGAACTAGTGCTGCGCACAATATATAGGAATTTATGTATTTTCGAATACCTTGAGGCGCTCCATCACATTTTGATTGCGCCTAAAATAAAATAGCGACGAAAAAATATCTATAGATAAATTTTGTTTGAGAATTGGTTTCATTTTGCGTTGTTTTATTGAAAGAAACTCGAAAGCGTGCTACAAAGGCATATAATTTCCTCGAGTGGAATTTGAAATGTAAGTAAAATGTAAATTGGTGTGGCGGATTGTTTCAGAAGTGGGATCTTGTTTTCAAAGTTATGAAAACGATACAATTTATTATTAAATGTGATACAAATTGAATTTCAACTGAATAAACTAGCTAAGCATGAGAGTTGAGATTTGCAAGGATATACAGTGTGTCCAGAAACTCTCGCGCCAAACGACTACAGATACTAGATGTGATTTTGGTCCATCTTACTTAATTTACCTCCATCCAAAAATTTCCTATTGTGTACTGTATTACAAAAAATATGTTTTACATTCATACAGTGGACTTTGACAGATTAACAAGAATGGGGAAGACCACTAAGGGATGACATCCTTTGAAATAATATGTCAATAAATTAATAATGATGTTGGTTAAGTATCCATACAATATCATTAGTCAAAATCGTAGAAAACAGATTTCCTGGCATTTCGAAATCAACATATTAATTCAAAACTGGAAATTGTTCGAAACAAATGGGCGGTGCTATGACGTACTAACATCAAACAATAGGTCTGTTCGTAGAGCAGTCAAAAACGGTTGGAAACTGGACGAATGATGCGCAGCGAATGAAAACCGTTCACAAAAAGACTCTGCGCATGAGTAGTCCAGTTTCCAACCGTTTTTGACTGCTCTACGAACATACCTATTAGTACGATTGAGATAATCTTGAAACTGGATGACTCAAGCGAAGAGCCTTCCTGTGAAGGGTTTTTATCAACTGCGCTTATATCATTGGTCGGCTTAACATCGATGGACGTGTCATTGTTGGGGCTAGTAGGTCATACTGCATTACACCAATGAGAGAAGCTTCTACAAGTATCACTTGAAACAATAAAATGAACAAAATAGAAATTATTCAATTCAAACGAATAATTAGTATATTACATAACGTGTGCGGAAAGTGACATTTTTCACACGAGTGGGAAATATTGTAGCACGAGGCATGAGCCGAGTGCGACAATCAAACGATGGCGCAGTGTATATATATCTAATTTATTCCTATCAATCATCTTATAATAACTTTATCGCATCCCCTCGCACAATACACCCTCTGTTAGTTTCTACCGCGTCAAACAGCTTCATGAAACCATATTCTTGAATAGCTTGCAACCTTAACCATTATTAACTAATTAAAATTACTCCATCGACCACTTTGATCCACAATCTAGATTGCTGTGAATTGCACGCCTGTGGGCGCCAAGCAGGCTACGTCAGCTGAAACGTTTTGGTTCCCAATAAGCAGTGGTGTATCTTTGACTTGTTACTCAACAGTATTTCAATACAGACCGAGGAAGAATTTTGAGTTTATGCGTCGTTTGAGTTTTTTTTTAACTTAAGTTTAATACAAGAATTTAAGAAAATGTTAATAAATTATTATTCCATTACATTAAACTACAGGCCGGATAATGAAAAGGTTTGAAAAATATTTTCCAGGAAACAATGATCGTTCGCTTAAGAAGAAACAACTACTTCTCGGGATATATGCCCCGGCAGACATTGAATGACACTTCTAAGTGCAAACCTGAGTGGTTGGTTGAATCTAATGGATCAAACCGACTCCCTCCAACTTAAAAGTGTAATTCAATGTCTGAGGGCATATAGCCAAAACTTTGTAAAGCGTCAGAATAGTAATTAAATCTATTTTTCTTCAATATCTATGGGTAACACGCTTCTCTCGTGTTTGTTTTAATCCTTGGAGGTATTGATTCAAAATATATCCATATACAGGGTGTAACAAAACGGTAGATCACAAATTAAACCACAAATTCTGGAGCTAAAAATAACTCGATTGAACGTAACTTGCTTTAGCACAAATGTGCATGCAAAAAAGTTATATATCTCATCCATTAGAAAAACCGTTTACTATGTGACAAAGTGCCGATACAGAGACGTTCCTCAAATATTTCGACAGTTGTTTGACATAATATTATGATGGATATTGACAAGTGGCTTTTTTATGATTAGAGCATGTTTCAAAACAAAAATTGAGGAATCATTTAATCTGCGGAGGACCACACCGATCCAACGACTGCCAACGAACTAAGACCAAGCTGGCCACCTGCGCAAAATGCCAGGGAGAACACCCGGCAAACTACAAAGGATGCCCAAAAGCCACAAACAACCAGAAGATGAGGACAACAGCAGCAGCAGTAAATAAGACAGGAGTCAGCTAACAAGAAAACAACGAAACAACAGATCCTCGAACAGGTGATAAAGCTATTAGCTCAGCTAATGGCTTAAAGTCGCTTGTAAGAGATCGGAAGAAAAGAAGACACACTCTATAAGGGTGTTTTCAGCCGAAATTGCTGACTTAGGATGCACTTTGTAGAGGTAGGGCAAACACACACAACGGAAGACACACACACACGACGGAAGACCGCCGAAGACAAAACCACCGAGGTTATACATTTTTGGAATCAGCTAAGCAAGGGAAACCCGGAAGTGGAAGAAAGGGGGATTCCATGACCTCATTACACGAAGGTATGGTTCACCCTGCGTATTAGGTTATAATTCAAAAAAATTCAATGAAAAATCGATCCGTTTTCAATTTTATTGTTTATTTAGCTAATAATGAATGTATGTGTTACTTTATGAACGCACTGTATATGTGAAATTGTAGTCTGAATCGATTGGTACCCAAAATAACGTCATAACTATTCAATCTTCTAAAATAAAATTTCTATTTGGTTCCAGAATTTGATTTTTCTATTACCTTACATTTAAAATGAAAACCTTTTCGGTTATATGGTCTCGTGTTCACACTTGATTAGCTTGTAGGTACTGAATATAAATTTATAAAATCTATTCCTCAATCAATTAGTGGCCATAACAACTCAAATTTTCAAGTTATGAGCTTTTTTGGTTCAATTGTGTGGATTTTCGAAGGTTATGACTTATTTGGTTGAGTTATGAAATAAAAATTCTATGGATTATGGTTTTGAAAATTTTTTTCTGGAAGAGTAGTATTTGAAGAGTATTGGCTGAAATCTCAGTTCAATATTCACAATTTTATGGATTTTAACGATTTTTCAGAGTTGATAGTATATATTTTTCAAATTTCATAGTGCTGAGTATGCAAAATGTATATGTGTGATAATGTAACGTAGTGCCCCTCGTATAATCAAAGAAAATGTGGGTTATTAATATCAATGAATTTCTTACTTTCATAATATTGGACAGATGTGTTTATCAATAATCGTATTAAAGTATTCGTAAACATAAATACATATATTTAGCTTCGATATTGATGATATTACACGACATATTATTATGAGACGACAATTAATTATAACTTCAATACGGTCAGATGCCTCGTCGGAGTTGAATATACATGCAAGTTACTTTTAATGAAAGTTTCAATGAAAAATTCGATCCTCTACTTTGCGATGAAAAATAATTAAATAATATAAAGCGTGGGGATCCTGCTGAATGGAATCCAATAAATTGATGGAACTTTGAGGACAAGAGAAACAATCTGTAAAACCGATCCACTAGTATACTTAACAAATTTACATTGCAAAATTCAAAGTGAAATTTAAATTAATCTTAGAAATATTGTTTGTACAAAGTTGGTCATGACAACATATTTACCAATTAAAAGATTGCCATCAGTGAATCAGAGATGAAATCTAACTTATGAAATCAAACAATTTTATTTTGTTAAATACAATGTAGATTTAACAAAATAAAATTGTTTGATTTCATAACTTACTATGGATCTACATCAAGTAAAAGCCTCATCTATTCAATTCAATGAAATCTAACATTATTCTTACCGAGTCTTTTGAATAGTTTTATTTGTAAACAAATTGAATAGACAATGTTCCTTCTCGTTTCCGTACCTACCTATACGTTCGATCAATACGACAACAAACTAAACTGCAACCACCTAGACTGGACAAACCTCAATCACATGAAAAATTCACACAGTCCTGTGATGAAATTTTATTTTTTTAGTGTACACCAGGTGAGATGGCAAACAACTTCCTGTAATGCATTCCGGATGCAAAAGAGGAACAGAAATACCGGAGAGAAAAGTAAAATATACCGGAGATTGAAGAGATCAGCTTAATACGCCAATATATGCAAGAGCCTGGCGATAGGTGATAAAGTTAAATTTCCCCTTGTGGAATATTTTTAGATATCCAGACAACACGTGAAAGTTTTATTTTCAATAATAAATTCACATTACAATATGTACAATGCTATTGAAATATTTAATATGTAAGGTTGGTAACAATATAATAAATTGATAATTTGATTGTTAATTTATGTCTAATTTCACTTGGATTCACTATTAATTGTAATTCAAGGTCACATATCAATTTAAATTGTGTTTTATCATAACGTGACAAAATAACAAAAGTATTTGATGAAAAGTAGAGGATTTACTGTTTTAATACAGTTAATGATGCAGAAGCATAGATATACTACAGGTAGGGGCAACGAGCCAGCTCGGAACGGAGATAATCAGAGATAGTCAGATAGTCAGAAGTTCGGGCTGTCTAAAACTAAGGACGTGCATGCGTAATCGACATACAAAAACGAAAGCTTAAACACATGCCCCCAAGAGCATCCAGCTTAAATACCCGTATAACTAATACTAATAGTATCAGTGATGCAGATACGTGTCTGCTTCATAGAGATATTACATATAGAGGTAAGAAGCCAGCTCGGAACCCGTTAAACTGTAAGAGAGAGATAGAAAGTCAAAGGTTCTAAATGACTTTCTTTAACGGCACTCATGCTATAGACACAGACAGCGACAGATAAACTTCTGATCCTCTGTCTCTTCCTCTCCTACCGGAGTTAAGACGGACATTCCCACTTAGACAACGTCCTAAGGCTTAAAATTGTTTTTTCTCCCCAGTTTAAATAAGGGTACTTTGTTTGCTTTGATACCGAGTACATTTATGGTGTACACATTCTAAAAACTGTTTCCTTCTGCAATTTGACATAGTAAAGTAAGTTGTGGTAAGACAATTTTGTCTCTCAGAAGCTACTGATTATCAGATAGTGGGTAGTTCACTTTAGCACCCTGTATATCAAGGAGTTCGTTAGCATATTAAGCATTCAAAGACATATGTTGGTCAAATACCATCCAAGTCAACAATTAGATATAAACACTTTTAACAATATTTAATATAAATATTAAAAATACAGTTAAAAGTGCTGTGTAAACAAATACATAGAAGGTTTGGTTAGGACAAGAATATCTACTATTAATTTTAAAATTATATTGTTATTAATCCTAATTTCGAAGAAGAATGAAAGAATTAATGAAACGATTATTAAACCCATAACAGGATTAATTTCAAATCTCAGTTAATTTTTTTTTTGTTAGATCATCATGTATATTTGGTTTTAAATTCATTCGTACTAATTTTATCTTTCTGATTGCTTAATTCAAGTACTCACTTTAATTTTCACCTTATCGTTTTCCTTAAAAACCATTATTTTTCCACAAACACTTATATATTAGAACAGAAAAATAACTAACAGCATCGTCACGTAAAGGAAACGGAGGAAACTAAAAACACATACTTACATACTTATTATTATTATTATTGACTGTTATCTTGATAATAAAGATTACTTAACAATGACGTTAATACAATTACATTCCTTTTTTTATCTAATATTTGTTTATTTACAAAGATAATTATTATCGAATGAAATAATTCTTTGGCGGTAACAAGTGGCTGAAATATAATTGAACCACTGATATTATTCAAATATTTGTAAGTAAAAGAAAAAAATTAATCCTCCAGCTTCAAAGCATTGTATTTCAAGAAATCCATTTATCGAAAATATGAGATATACGGTGAATGTTATTTTAGGTTTCCAGCTGATGCAGTTGATGAAATTAAGAAACAATTTTCAAAATTCTCTTTTCCGCTAAAATTTTTTTATTTGTCTTGATTCAAGAGCTTCTGAGTAATGATTATGCAGTTATTTGGTCAAAATTTAGACGACCATAATAAGATTGGCCTCAATAATCCATCCCAACCAGGTATAAAATATATAAGATGTTAAATTACTCAGGTTTATATCATCTACCTAACGGATCTTCCTAAAAATAAATCAAACACTTCTTCGATTATACCCTTGAGTATAGGTATATATATATCAAGGATTATACTATCAAAAGTTTTGGTGTGATTTTTTCTTGTGGAAATTCTTCTCCCTATATCTCGGAAATAATAGTGTAGTGCAGTGCAGAATAATGGCTATTATTCACGCGGATGAAGTTTTGGAATCATCCAAGTGAATAATATCCGTTCTACACGAGTAAAAGACTATACATTCTCCACGACTCAAAAAACACTTTCAGTGAGGATCGAACCCCGATCGTCCGCGCCATAGTCAACCACTCTACTACTAGGCTTTAGAGCATAGCTATAAAAAAGTGAAGAGCAAAAAATACCTATATATACGTGACTCATATTTTTAATCGGAACCCTTTCATTTATAAATGAAATTAATTTCGGAAGGCGTACCTATTCTCTATCGCTACTGTTGTCCATTTTTGTCTATATATAATACGTAAAATTATGATTATATATTTATTTTGACGTTTCAAACAACGCGCTGTCAGAAACGATTTGCGTTATCAGGTATTTGACGTTTCAGAAGAGACAATTTGATGTATTCATTTTAATTCATTTTAGCGTGAATTCTGATAATAATAGAATGTGATTGGCAACGAGAGTGAATTTTTTTCCATTATTCACTGGTGTGAAGAATTTATATCATTATGCAGCTTAATATGTAAAAATAATGTGTGCGTTATTATTTAGTCGTGGAGAAACCAATTTACTGAACATCTGGTTAGAGCATGGATTCTTTTAGATTTTTTTTGTTCATGCATGATTTTAATGGAAGTTTGAAATTTAACTTATCCTTGATCGGATAAAGAAAGCAAAAGCAAACTTATTATTCTATCCTGTTATAGGAGATTTAGTCCTCTTCGGGGATTGATTTCAGTGAATTTAATGGCATGACTTGAAGATCGCAGCAGGGACAGCTGTGGATGTGCTCCCAAAGAATGCCCATTTGGTTATTTTCCGCAATGTTTCGCTGTTCCGAACGTTGCGAAAATTAAGATGCAGGAAAAAAACGCAATAAACCTGCATCTGCATCCCAGATAATAAGATCTTTGTTGTTTTCATAAAATGTGGTGGTGTAGTAGTGTGGTAGGCTAAAAAGTACCTGAAGTCTGTGTTGATGCAGTCGCAGACAGCTGCTCCTCGTGGTACCTTGATCGTCCGGTTGCTTTCCATGCACTTTTATTCCGGCTTTCGGTGCTCTTTTCTGGGAAGCTTTCGCTGTTTCGGCGCGTGTTTTGTGTGGGACAGGGTCATTGTCGTGTCCGATGTTAGGAGATTGGGAGAAATTGAATAATGCCATGTTGCCCTATCCTTGAAAAAAGCAGTTGTAATATTGTGAAAGGACGGAATCAGGTGACAATTCGTCTGGATTACCATTCTACGGGAGAAAGGGATTGCATTCATCAAGAAAACGCATATTATCTCGAGAACTTTTTGGACTTCCGAAGAGAAATAAAATGGCATGGGAGGTTATGACAGTGTGATGGGTGCTGTTTCCTCGGGTTTTAAGGATGGAAGATTCTTTTTCGGGAATTTTGGAGGGTATGTGGGATGGTCGCCATCAAAGTTACTGCAAGAAGGCCCATATTCGTGGAAAGTGCCTGGTGGAGTTAAGTCTCAGAGTATGTGATAACTCTGATTAGGGAGGTTGGAGTATTGGGGGCTTTGAAAACGATCCTTCAGCATTTGATGTAGTTTATTTGAAGATCTTTGTAAAAATCAAAGATTCCTTCATTGATGTTTTTGTCAACCCTGGAGATGACGAAGGAAAGTTTAGGGAGTTGTTTTTTGCTGGAGTGTTTCTCTTTGAAGCGGTAGTTAGATGATGAAGGAGTAGGTATACCACATTGTTATCTCAAATGGCATTTAGGATTTTCAGTTGGAGAATTTTGGGGCAAATGTTCCTTGGAATTTTGAGGAGGGAAGTGCGATTTTGATTGTTTTGAGAAATGCGATTGTGTCTCTAAGAATTTAATTTCTGTTCGGAAGGATGCAAACTTCCTTCTTAAAGCAGAATTTGGATGGAAGATTATGGAGGTTGAGGGTTTGAAGCGGAGTTGTTGAGGGTAAAGAAGTTTGGGAGGAGGATTTGAACGAAGAAGTACAAAGTGAGGCTTCCTTGTCGATTGGATTGATCAGTGGACAGAGGAGGCTTGTGAAGAGCGCGAGGATGGTGAGAGACACTCTGCAATTAGCTTTTGTCAGAGGATGGTGACGATTTGTGATATGATTACAGGTGATTTTTATATTTGTTGTTCATTCGATACCATTTTTTAACAACAATAATTGTGAGAAATAAGTTTGCATTCGTTTTTCACAATAGCCGCGATTGTAAATAACACCAAAACGTTATATCAACTACTTTTTTTTTATCTGCACTAAATTTTGATATACCATTAAAATTGGTACACACTGTACATTCTGTAGTTCACAGTTATTTTGTTTCCAACAAACTTTCTTTGTTATTATGACGAAGTTGTACGTGCGCTATTTAAATCCGTTTTTATTCAACAAACCTGATATTTTCAGTAACATTCTCGTCGACATAATGTAATGAAATTTTAACTAAAAAATTAATGTAGTTATTAAAGCATATAATATTTCTCGTTGAAGCGTATCAAGTACGATGCAAATTATAATTTTAATAAGAAACTCTTGATACTTTTATACGTGAAATAGAGTAAAACTGAAAAGGACACCTAACTACTAATAAACGTGAGTACTTACAGTTAAATTCGTTAATACGAGAGAAACCTTTTATATTTTGCAGACAAAGATGAAAAAATGGATAACTTCTTAACATTATTGTTTTTAACACGTTTATAGTAATTTCACTTGTATGTATTGTTATGAAAGATTTTTATTATTATATTTTGAATAATTTTTATTTTATTTATCAAAACAGAGTACCCGAGGGCCTCCGGCCCGAGGGTTTGTAAGTCGCCCGAGTGTATACACATCTGTTTATGCCTGCGGTATATACAAACTTTTATGTCATACTAGTTCGTAATTGCAAGCCAATCTCAGTACAAATCAGTCTTTTAAAAAATCCGGTTTGAATTAATAGGTGAATGTTGACAAACGTAAATGTCATAATATCACAATGAATTTTATATGTGTCAAAGTTAGAAGTCAAAATTAACGAAGATTTTGGAATTCCTGACGAAATTATTGAAAAAGCAAAGAAAGCAACTGTAAATCTGTTGCCAAAAAAGTCTAAAGAAGCTTACGACATGGTTATTAAATAAGTTGAACAAAAAATTATTTCTCCTTTATGCCCGCACGGGCATAAAGTACGACATTAGATAGTTGGTAACTAAGCTATAAAACACAATAATGAACTAGTATGACATAAAACAATGTATGAGGTTATATCGTTATTAACACACTTATTTGGAATGTTTCACTAGAGCGCGTCATATTCAAGCTTTCCATATTATGCAACACGCAATATAGGCATGTGATGAAATTTTTCGAAAAGGTTCTTGCTTTTGTGAAAATTTCCAGTTACCATGGGAGTACTATACAATTTTTAAAAGGGAAACATTCATTTGTAAAAATTTCTAGCTACTATGGAAGAAAGATAAATTTTGTGAAAGGGAATCATTGATTTGTGGAAATTCTCATTAACCATGGGCGTAAGATAAGAATTTTTGAGGAGGCTAATTTATTTGGACACCATTTCCTGTCATCATCAGAAGCCTAATTGACTGGCATCGGTATGAGCTTCGGTCGGTATCGGTTACTCATGGTTAAATATACTTAAAACTGGTCTTGTGGATAAAATTGACTGAAATGCATTTTCTTGGACCTCTTCCTATTTCCACGCAGTGATACCAGATTCGGGGAATTTTTTCTAGTTCTGGGGAAATTTTCATCAAATTAATGTAATAGGGAATTTAAGGCTATATTTAGGGATTTTGAACACCAAATATTCCAAAAGAATTATAATTTATTTTAATGTTTTCCCAGTCGCCAAATTGACTTCTTCCCTCCACTTCGATTTGAAAAAATGTTGACCCTACCGCCACCTACTTCTATTAGTTTGAACTTTCGAAGTTTGTTCTAGTTCTGCAGTGGGATTACGAATGATCAACTCGAATCGAGTACGCCATTTTAAAACGATAATCGCATGTTCGAGTTAGCACACGTATCGAGTGGACTATTCGCATCGAGTTTTCGTGATCGCACTGCAGTTCTTAACCTTGTTGTGAATACCCAAAATACAACTACTCGTGCGCACCTGTACCTCGCGCCTAATGCGTTTCGCCGCGTCGCTGCACAACGAATATTTTAATTAATTACAAAATAAACTTTGTTCCTTCCAAAACTCATGTTTTAATGTAAACTTCAAGGAGTCTTTATTATTTCTAGGGAATTCTAGGGATTTATCATTTTTAAATTTTTAGGGAATTCTAGGAAAAAATTAAGCCACAATTGGGGATTTTCTAATCCATCCATCTGGCAACACTGTTTCCACGATATGTTTTTATTGATTAATCCTGTCAGTGGGTACCTACCCTATGAAGGAATAATTGCGTACAAAGTGCCAAGAATATAATATGACAATTAATTAAAACATTTCATATTTTTTCACGGACGACAACTATGTGATATTAGGTTTGTTCCAACAACCACCTTCTGATTAAAACTTGAACGTTCGTGTACTTATTTATGTACGAATCAAACATTCGAGAACCTGTACATAAATTAATCCATGAACATTGAACATCATACTCTATGTATTGTTGGAACGATTCTACGACTCATTTTTAAACTGTTACCACTTTCAGGAATTTTATTACAACCCTATAAGTTCACGTTTTATTTATGTATGATTTATGTTTATTTACCATTACCTAACCTTAAAATATCAACTGACAGTTTGGACGAACGGTTCTACATCCAAATCTCTGATGAAAATGATCGTTCGCCGACACGTTCATGAACGTGTCCAGTTTTTGTTGGGACGCATTTTTATGCGCATGATCCTGACGTTCATGTACGCATCATTTCGCTTAGTTGAAACAAACACTCAAATACAACCCTCGTACTTACACACAATATTTTATTTTGACTTCTTGAAAATCTTTCTCTATAAATGATCTTGGGTTGAGAAAATAAATGTTTGGTGTAAATCGTTCTAAAAACCCATCAATCCATATATATTCGTTACAGAACTTTTCCCTACGCAATTGCTTTATAATTCCTTTCAAGTTAGAGAACCATATTCGAGAGACTCACAATTCTAATATGCTTATGGACCTTTTCGGCTGAAAAATCAAAGCATTCCAAATTTGTACGACTCTCCGCTTCATCAGCTTTATTTTCATACCTAGATTCGTTGAAATTACATGGGTGGAGAATAAAGCCATTCTTTTTTAATAAACGGAAAGTTACCACAAACTTTCGACATTGTACATTTGGATTTAGGAAAAACATTTTACAATCATGTACCGCGTTATCCATTATAAACTACTCACCCCCTATCATCGGTACTATTGGTTTTAGAAAAAAAAGTCTTATATAAAAGTTGTCTGCACGCGTACTCTGTAACTTGATAGAAATAGAAATAGAAAAGAAATAGCAAAGAAAGGAAATTTCTTTCTATCGACAAATGCTACTCTCTATGACTTTTTCCTGTAAATTTCGGGCGAGCTCGGGTAGAAAGAAACGAGTACTATCTACCTTGAAAACATTTTCTGATTTTTATATTCTGTGATGCTTTTGACATTTAGTTGCCAGTAATATCAATTATTTATTATTTCCATTTCTGAGTTTTGTTTCGATGTCTTTCCATCCTGCCATTCTATATAGAATATTTGATTTTTCACCAATCTAAACCAAGAGGATACATTTGTTTCATTAATAAGTATTATTGAATGATTTGAATGTTGTACTCCCTGGCTGCGATGGGTAATCACTTGCTATGAATAGCGAGGGTCGTCAGTTCAATTCCTACCAAGATCGTTTTACTTTTTTTTTATGTTTTTATTTTTTACACTAATTATATAATAAAATGATAGGTAAGTCAACCAGAAAAGTAGTCTCAAAAAGGCGAAGTAGACAAAAAAATCTATTACCTAAGTTCATTTAGTCATATATTATACCACCCATTTATTAAAAAAATACCTATTCATGTTCAATTAAAAATAAACAATATTCATAATTTAATTATAATCAATAGTCAACATAAACAATGACAAAACGGGATAAGTATGTATATAAAAACAGATAGAAAGACCTTTGTAGCCGTTTCTATTTCTATCTGCCGAATATTCAAACGGAATTACTCGAAAGTCTCCGAATACACATACAGAGTAACTTTACAAGAAATTTCCTAGCATAGAAAGAAATTTCCTTTCTATTCTGTTACAGAGTTCACATGCTGGTTACAGCTGAATGTTGTTTATATGCTATCAAAAGTTCAGTAGCGTGCAAATTTAAGTGGAAAAAAAATAATAGATTTCAAAAATATATAATATGTTACCCCCTAACCTTGTACCGTTTTTGAGTTATTAAATTTTGAAAATCCCATCTGTTTTTCATAAAATAAGGAAAATAAGCGTGCAGCACAAAGATCATATATGGGAGTTGTACCCAAATCGTCCAACACCACCAGAAAATACTTTTTACCAAAAGGAAAAACAAAATAAGTTTTAGAGACAACTCGTAGGTCAAGCAAACCAGAAAGATATATTGTTTCATTTCGAAAGAAAACTCATCCATTAGAAGTATTTGTCCGAGTAGACTTTTTTGAAACATGTTATTCTTTTTTAGATTCATTTTTAAAACCTATTTTGCATAAGATTTTTCAAAGGTAATACCACGAGTGCTTCAAATTTTATCACATAATTTTTTATTTTCATCACTCAAACTTGTTTATTTGAGGCAAAAACATTCCAACAAACCGAATTTAGATAAAATCCCTCGTCCTAACGGACTCGTGATTTTATCAATCGGTTTGTTTTCATGTTTTTGCCAAATAAACAAGTTTTCGTGGAAAAGAAAAAATTATCGATAAAATTTGAAGCACTCGTGGTATTACCTTTGAAAAATCTTATGCAAAATAGGTCCCAGTCGAATCGGCTGAAATTGTATTATGTGGTCTATAATGTCCTGATCAAAAGTCTCCATTGGCCTGATGGATATTTTTTTAGATACAGGGTGTCGAAAATACGGCGAGCGGGTTAGCCCACTTAAGGATGTAATGAACAATAAGGCTATTATAATCTTTACATGAAAACACCCACATTAATGAACAAGATATGGCAATGGAGAAAAAGTTTATTCAGCAAATGCAAATCACAGATACTGATTTTATGTGCATCTAACCTAACTCTCCGTCACCCAAACGTTCCTCCTAAGAGGGGTAACGTCCTTTGCCTGCTCGAGTAGTTTTTACAAGCTGGTTACGGGACAGAAGACAAAATCCCATTTTTATTTATAAAACTATGTTTACTCGAAAAGAAATTTTCAATTAACACAATGCACTTACAGCGGTGGAAATCTGCACGTCATAAAAGAAACGGAGCACCAGCAAATTTGAAATGAAGCTGTTGAAGAAGATACTTAAAGGTTTACAAAGAAGCATGAGGACCGGATTAATATCCATAAGAACACAGAGGCTACAGGATAACTGATACCTTGTCCGAAGATTGAGAAGAGCCAATCCCCTGAGTTTTTGGAGTATTTTGTTGAAAAGCTATACACTGTGTTATTTATAATAAGATGCGACATAGGGATTCCTGTACAAAACTGTCAAACGTGAGCTAACTTCTTTACCAGATGGCGTTCATGGAAAATAATAAAAGATTTGGAGAGGTCGTTAAAAAATAAGTTGAAATTCACTTTTAATTCTTTAAAATTCGCTTTGGCTTAATAAAAAAAATGGATAGTTATGTTTAAAAAATTTTAACTCCATTTTCATACCACTTTCGGATAATCGTTTATTGATTAGGAGATAGATGGCAGGATAGTGCATGGGAAATTTAAAAATTAAACCTGAATTATGGCGGTTCGATTCGCCGCTGAACTGAAATTTTTCTCTTTTTGTTTTTAGTTCTTTTTTCACAATTTTTGTCCAAAAAATATTGAATTTTAAATAAAGCAGTTATTTTTACACTACCCTGTTAGCCATATCCAAATCGATTAACATTATCCGAAAGTGGTATAAAAATGCAGTTCGACTAACTATTCATGTTTTTATTACCAAATGCCGTCTTTCGGAGGAGACGTAAAACCGAGGTCCCGAGTCTAGGGATGTTGGGCTCGTTAGAGAACGCTACCACTGGTTGGAGCACTAGTGGGTTCGCCAAAATTTTCGGTTAGGAGTAGAGTGCTCCCGGCGTCGGTGATTAGCCTCAGCCGCAGAAGTAGAACGACGTTAAATAACAGAATAAAAAAAAATAAAAAAAAGCGAATTTATTATTTCTCATGAAAGCTATTTGGTAAAAAAGATAGCACGCGTTTTACAGTTTTGTACAGGAATCCCTATGTCGCATCTGATAAATAACACAGTGTATGGTAGACCTATTTTCTGCGATGAATAAAAATTATAAATGATAGAAACAGAGTTTCAAAATTCCTCAAATATCAATAGTTTTCGAGTTATTATCCAAAAACTGAATGTTATCTTTTTTTCATCACAATTTGTTGATACCAATCGCAAATTTTATGTGCTAATATATACTTTGATACCCAAGATGCCATCGCTCATGTTTTTAAGAGCTTTACCAAGAATTAATACTTTTTTGAACTTGTTGACTAGACTATGAGTATGACGCTCGTAAGTACTGAACAATTGAGTATTTCACTGACTAGAAACTAAAGACATTGAGAAATAATTTTAAAATAATTAGTATGTTGTTGAATAAGATTAACGTGTTTTTTCGATTTTTTTGGAAAAATTGGATGCCCTCATATTATTTACGAGGGGTAAACCGCGACCAAAAATTGTGTACACCCCATTGGACATTGGTCTTTAATTGTCCCATTGGTCCCCTAATTTGTTTATATTGGTCCTCCATTTGCCATCATTAGTCCTCCATTGGTCATAATTGGTTCTCCACTGGTCATAAATGGTCCTCCATTGGTCATAATTGGGCCTCCATTAGTCATAATTGGTTCTCAATTAGTCCTCCATTGGTTCTTCGTTGGCCATAATTGCATTACTCAGATTATCATCGAAGACATCGTCTGAAGAATCCCCGATCACCTCTTATTCTCGGTATCGGTGGAATATATATTTCACTGTCTTCGAACCCCTCCCTCGTAATCGCTAAAACTAGTTGTTCTTCTTCGCTTTTTTCGAAACCTTTTAATGGTTTCTACATTCGTTTTCAAAGTTTTTCCCGAAACTTCCAGATTTTTCTTTGTTTTACTTTGTACACCACTTTGGGTTCCAGTTTTCACACTCTTATTGTAAGCAATCGAGGAATTGATAGATGTGCCAAGCTTATCGGTGGTGACTGCCATTTGATTCGCCAAGAAGCCAACAAAATGATGCATTGGTGTTAATTGGTCTGTACACCACATTGGTCTCGCGGTTTACCCCTCGATTATTTACGACAATCTCTTCTCTCTCTTATCTCCAAAGCTTTATAAGTTGATATATTGAAGATAAAAAAATAATTTCCAGATATTACAAAAACATTACGAAGGACGTCCCTGTACCAAGTCAATGCTGTATTTTTCCTTTGTCGCTTTTTTCCGCGAAAAAGCATTGGGATTTAAAAATCCCTTTAGTGACTGGTAGGTTCTGATGGCACTTAATTCCCCTCTCTTCTCGAACAGATTACATAAATAATCCAGTGTGGTTGTGCAAACTCAATTATAGTCGTTTCATTCATTTTTTCGGGGGTTTTTTATAATTTTCAGTGGTTGATTAAGTATAGAGGGAACCACCCCAAATAATTTTTCAAGTATCCATAAAACTGAATCGATATGTAGTTTCTTCACTTATTTAAAATTCCTTCAAAAGCTTTTATCAAAGCATTCGAATGAACAAGGTCGAATATTATGCGTGAAGTTGTAAGCGATATTGCAAGTGATAATAATATACTACGACATAATATATTAGTTAAAATGGGGAGATATGTTTTTACTGGATAGGGATATGTGAAATGAAATCCGCGAAGATTAGTATTTCATATTTTTTATATATATTCAATCACATATTTTTTCATAATTGTGAGGTAAAATATTGACCTACATTGTGGATAGACAGACAGAAATATCTAATATATATCATACATCTAATATATTCAAAAAATAATAATTTTTTGGTTCTATAAAACCACGATGTGAGAGAAACTTTTTTCGGATTTTAGGCAGTCGCGTTTTTTAACTCAACTTGACAATTGCAAAATGAGAATAATAATTTGAAATCAATAGTGTATAGCAATAGTTAATTTTCTTTTTTCTTTCCCTTTCTACAATTCAATTCTGGACTAGATAATTTTTTTTTTTCAGTGAGGAATGCATTCGCAATAAGCTGCTTAAAATTTTATATCAATTCAGAACACTTCTCTGTTTTAGGGTTAAGTGGAAGAATATTTTTGATGGTGTTCAACACTAACAAAAATAAACTTGCCCTTTATTTTCAAAAATATCTAGGTTAGTTATCATTATTCTTGTATATATTTATTTGAAAATAATAAAGACGATTATTATTATTATTATTAAGACTCTTCTATCCTGTAATCTCCTACGTGCTCTGCCCTAAGATTCTGAATTGCTGTGTAATTCGCAAGTATGTGAATGGGGTTTTCTTCTTTCACGCCACAGAATCTACATTCTTCTTCCTCTACCATTTTGAGCTTATTGAGGTGCCCATTCAGGCGACAATGTCCGTTAGGATGCCTGTTGAAACTCTTGGGCTCAACTCAGATGGACCACAGCGACCCGTCACGACAACTTCATAATTGTGGTTGTTAGCGGGTGGAGTTCGTGGTTATATTAAAAATGCAATAGAATTAGAGCAGTACTCAGACGAACGACTTCTTGTAGTTGATCTCAGCGACTGTCATTACCTGTGGACGGTATCACCCACAAAATTGTCGTTGTTGGTGGTTCAATGCAAAACACATTGACGACAGACCACCTTCTCAATGCGACAACTGACCACTCCTCGTTTCTCCATACTGAAACAGATGAACACTACCAAACACTATTGTCGTTAATTGAATTCGTCTTTAACACAAGGTAGTCGCGTCGCTGTGGTCCGTCTGAGTTTAGCCTTACGCGGTGTGTCGTCCATGTGTTTTGCATTGAACCACCAGCAAAGGCAATTTTGTGGGTGATACCGTCCACAGGTAGCTGTCGCCATCACTGAGATCAACTACAAGAAGTCGTTCGACCGAGTACTGCTCCGATTCTATTGCATTTTCAATGTAACCACGACATCTGCCCACTAATAACCACAATTATGAAGTTGTTGTGACGCGCCGCCGTGGTCCGTCTGATCTTAGCCTTTAGTGTTAGTTTGATTTCAACAGACTGTAGTCACCAAAAAGAGTCTTCAATTAACTAAGCCCTACTAGATCTTTCTAATGGTCAGATCTCCTATTTTTTTCTGTTTTACAAATTTCGTTCAATATTACATTGGAGCTGGTTCCGCAAAAGGGTTATGGCCCCCAAAGGGTGTTTCAATCTCCCTCTTTGTCAGTTTATCTGCTATTTCATTTCCTTATATTCCAGTGTGTGTCCTGGAATCCACAGTAAGATAACTCTATTGTTCTTCCCTAGTTCATTGAGTTTGACTAGGCATTCCCACACCATTTCGGTACTGATTACACGAGAGCTCGATGGTTTTATCGCTGCTTTTGGTGATATTTACTACTGACAGTCTCCAAGGTGGTAATCCTACTAGTACTAATATTACCGTCCTCGCTAGTGGGCGTTATCTAAAAGGTAGTCCTTATCAATTTCTCATTTGATGTATCCAATAATAAATTAAATTTTCTTCCTGAATAATTTCAATTTGGATTTCATTATAAACGAAGGAAAATATTAGGTAGGTATATCTTAACAGTTACAGAGGGTGATGAATTGGCAGTTGAAATCAAATGGGGCCGTTATTTATACGATTTTTTTTCTTGTTATTTAACGTCGGTCTATTTCTGCGACTGAGGCTAATTACCGACGCCGGGGGCACTCTACCACTAACCAGAAATTTTGGCAAAGCCACTAGTGTTCCAACCATTGGTGGCGTTCTTTAACAAGCCCATCATCTATGGACTCGGTTCCTCGGTTTTACGTCTCCTCCGAAAGACAGCATATCTACATTATACCTCGTGCTCATTGGTATAATGCCTGCGAGCTGTGATATGCTAGTCCGCTGCAGGGTGTACGGGCCCTATACGATGGTGTTCCCTGGCATGGTCACCCATCCAAGTACTAACCATGTCCGACTTTGCTTGACTGTAATTATCGCATCAAACGCGTTCCACTACAGTGCTGGGTCGTCGCCCATGTATACGATTTTGTCACATATTATGTCAAAAAGTTATCGAGTATTTGATATTTTTATATTTCTGTACTGAAGCATCGTTGAAGTTACCAGGATTTATTAGTATAACAATTGGTCCGGTGAGGATCGCAAGCCTCGGAATTTAGCAACGACTTTTTTCATCAGAAAGCTCTATTCCTGGAAAAACATTAAAAAATATATATGCCGCCATTTTTGTTTATGTGCTCCTTTGGAAAGTCCATCTTCTTGTCTCACTCTTGTTTTTATTGCAATGTGATATTCCAGTGATTTACAGAAGTTCAAGTCATGTGCCTTCTTAAAATCAACAAATTCACAAATAATATTTTTTTATACATAATTCGTTGTCTGAGATTTAATTTCGAATTATAAATTGTGAAATTTCAATTATTTTATTATGAATCATCAAACGCACATATATTTTTATGTATTCTCAACTTAGATCTGTTCTTGCACGTTTTTACCCCAAAAAGGCTGTTGATTTCCTGACCACATAGTAAAACTAATCCTATTAGTCCTTACAGATTGATATGTAGTGTGGATTTAACGTAGAATGTGAAGTTGTGCAGTGATCAGATAGGTGAACACTTAAACAGTTCGTGCCTCATTTGACAGTTTGCGAGATTAGGGCCCCTCCGGGGTATAATTCGCACGAGATTTCATTCCATTTACTATTTCTTTCGTTCTATACGGATAGAAGTGGCTATTAGTGGGACTCTTTAACAGACAGGGTATTAAAATCTTTTTTTTTTCAACACAAATATCGACGGAAAATCTTCGCTACCCAGATTATTTCTATAAACGTGAAAAAAAGGCACATTTGCTAAAAAATGGAACAAGCAAAAACCAGAGGTGATAATAGTATATTATTCAACAAGCATATAATAGCCATTATATGCGAGTAGAATACTATACTTTGTCCAGTGATACTTACCAGTGATAATAAATACTGGTGAAGACAGTTCAGATTCCGAAACGGATGAACTTTAAAGAAGGATTTGTAATAAGAATGATATATAACTCCCCTGTACTCATTGTCGTAAACATATTGTGTTTCAGAAGCAATAAATCATTATTATTTTTGTAGTTTTCTTTTACTTATTTGTTAATAACTGCTGATGTAAAGGACCATCAGGCACTAATTACATATATGGGGCCTAGGGTTTCACTTAGAAATTTTTCCATTGTTTGTCTGTGTTTCAATTTTATTTTGATGTCTGTTGCGGACATCTCTATTTTTTATTTTTAACATGGAACGGATTCCATTTGATATATTGCCTGATGTTGGTATATTCAGCGAAACGTCGACCTTCAGGATAAGTAGGAATCTTCTATTCACAATCTATAGCCGATCCAAAAAAATACATCATTCTAATATAATCAGTTTACAAACTGTAATTTTAAAAGTTTTAGAGTCAGTAGACTAAATATTACGTCAGTTTTATGAACCACCAATTGTAAATACTTATATAAAATCCAAGACATCCTACAAAAATTAACTCTCTAATAATAAGCCAGCATGGTTGATATTAATTTTGGACTTTGTAACTTATTCACCCAGTATATCGATAGTTTCAATAAAGATGTCGAGATATTAACCAGATAATTACAATTAGAAAATTAAATTTCTTGCTTAGTAGCCAATTCGTAAAAGGCCGACGTTTGGAATATTAGTCATAACGATTATTTCTATCGAGTTGACAGAAGTTTTGATTAGATTCATATGAATATTTGCTGTATTCTTTTTACCAGTCGACTGTCTCACTTGTATGAATAATTAAGACAAAGTGAGCTGAGATGAAGTAAGATAAATTGAGACAAATTTATATCTAAAAAGAATGCATGACAGTCACAGATCACAATTATAACATAACCTCTAATGTTTATACCATAGACAAAATAATATATTATTTCTCTATGGTTTATACCTCGAATTATACCACAAAAATTTAATTTATACACAAATTTTTTTTCAACAGGCACTGAAAGTACCATAAATGCCACTTCTTAAAGCAATTCTTATTTAAAAGAACATTAACCACACTTTTAAGATAGATGTGACATGAGACATCAGCAAATATCCGGTACAGATCGCAAAAAGTTTTCAACTCACTTCATGCTCACTTCTAAGTTCTATAAAAAGCTAGCTCAATTGGGGTAAGGGGGGGAAGAAATTTTCTTAGTTAGTCTCTCTTTGTACTCAACTCGAGCCATATTGAAAGAACATATACTTTTCACTAATTTACTGAGACTAACTGAGTGACTCAGTTAATCTCAGGTAAACGTGGTAAAAAGAATACAGCTATAGTTGCTAACGTAACAGTCACGTGATGGAAAAGCTTCACCGTTTCTACTGTATGTACGTCATTATACCTGAAGAAGCACACGTAAAATGTTGAAATTATCAAATAGTCGTGGACAAATCATTTTTGCCTGCGACCAATTGATAATTCTTACATTTCACGCTTGCTCCCTCAAGTATAATGACGTTTATTTTTCACTAGTGAATAATAGGTGTAGACAATGAAAAGGTCACATGACACGGATGAATCAGACCCATATGCAAGATTATTCATATACAAATTCGAAACCTTCCTACCCCTACAATTTCTTATTCACGTAGCCAAACCCGTATACCACTTTGCTACGAAGACATAATAATTTATTAAGGGAGCTGTTGTTGATAGATCGTTTTATATTATTATGTAGTTTTTCAGCTAGTGTTCAATGATGTATATCAAAACTGAAAAAGTGAAGTTTCAGATAATTTACAGCTGAAAAAAGGAACAATTATTATACTGAATTTACATGGAAATTACTGGAAAATTTAATATGAAAAGCGAATCAGACACTGAAATTAATACTATTTATATGAATATACACTTCAGCACTACAAATTAGTTGAGACGAAATCCAACAATTTGTAGCAGAGTGTGGTTGAACAGAAATATAAACAAAAGAATAGTCGCAAATGACATCTTCAATTTAAATTATCGCATTGAACCACTAGCAAAAAAATATTACGATGCGTGTAGTGTACAAGCACAAGCTGTACTGATAAAGAATGAGCTATGGGGATGTTTTGAATGGTATCCAGGTTAAACCAGAGAATGACCCTGGAGCTGAAGCAAAATATGAGCAGCCCACAAAAGAGAACCAGCACGAATCGTCTTATATAATTTCTCCTTGGATCGGAGAAAAGACAGAAAAATATGTGTATAAATCATTCATAAATAGTTAATTAATAGTGGTGGACAAAATATAGTGGTCAATTCGCATATAATGACTATTATTGACTGAGGTGTTAACGTCACTCGCCTCTGAATATTATCAATGTTTGTCTTACCCCAATATCCTTATCCTTCCGTCTGTTGTCTTTATTCTCTGGCCCATGTGCTCTGTCTCAAATTTCTCTCTTTTTACTGCTCGGGCGCCATTTGTAACGGGTAGTTACGTATTGCCGGGTAGGTACGTACAGTCAGAGACAGGATTCCAGTAAAAATAAAAGTTTATTCTTAAACATACTATATACAGTAACTATTTACAAACTTAGTTTGAAACGAATACTTCTGTCTTCGGGGTTCCGTCGTAGGCGATGTCTTCTGTTTGCGAAATTGTGATGTCTATCTATCCGTACAGTAAACACAGCAGAGTATCCCCAAATCAATTCCTTGGGAATGGGAAAATCAGGAAAGGGCGGAAGTCAATACCTTCCGCTTTATGTCGGTTTTCTGGATTATCGTTGAAGTCAATACCTTCAACGAAGATAGGATATCCCTAAGTCAGTACCTTAGGGACAGGAACTTCAGAGGAGTACGAAAGTCAGTACCTTTCGTACGTGAACGGTTCAGGATATTGGCTGAAGTCAATACCTTCAACGAAGATAGGATATCCCTAAGTCAGTACCTTAGGGACAGGAGTTTCAGGGAAGTACGAAAGTCAGTACCTTTCGTACGTGAACGGTTCGGGATTTTCGCTTGAAGTCAATACCTTCAGCGCGGACAGGTTTATTCAGACAGGTCAATACCCTGCTGAACGAGGAGAGGAATTGTCGACAAGCCCACCGAGTCAATACCTCGCTAGACTGACTGCTACGATTCTCGGTCGTCCTTTTATATCTCTGTTTGTTATTCTCTTGTACATTCCCTCTTCTCCAATTCCACCAAAAACCTTTCTGAGCAGTTTACGTTCCTATATCTTTAGTTTATTATCCTCTTTTTTGGTAAGTGATAACAATTGCATTTCATAATTTTTTTCCCTTTTAATGAAAGACGAATCCATTGACGATAAAGCATAGCTATTTTCACCGCACTTCGTCGGATTTCTGTATTAAACTTCCACATACTTCCATATATCTCCGCTTACTTTCACCTGTGGTGTACACCTACTTCCACTTGCGGTTTACCCCTCGGGCTGGGACGCCGAAGACCAACTAGATTAACGGACTACCTAGGGCAATTAAGAACCAGACTAATTGAATTATGACACAACATGCCAAAATATCTTGATATTGACATGCGTTGTTGCCAATTAACTGCATTTTGGTTTACTTTCATATTTTATTATTAGTATTGTATGCTTCTATTCAATATTTTATAAAGAGAACTGGATTTGGACAAATAAAAATAGCGCCCTCTAACCTGCACATTATTTATTGAGGTAGGTACCTAGGAGTGTACGGGCCAGGACCGAACACTCTGAAAGCTTAAGAAAAACCCCAAAAATATTTCAAGCGGAAGTGCACGCCATAAGAAAGTGTGCCCAGTTCAATATTGACAAAGGATATAAAATTCCAAAAATTATAATAATGTCGGATAGTCGAGCAGTCATTAAAGCACTGAGCTCTCGTGTAATAAGTTTCAGAATGGTGTGGGAATGCCTAGTCAAATTTAATAAACAATAGAGTCACCCTACTATGGATTCCAGGACACACACTGGAATAAAAGGAAATGAAATAGCAGATGAACTGGCAAAGAGGGGGACTGAAACACACTTATCCTGAATGTCGCCTGAATGAGTACCTGAAAAAGCTCAAAATAGTAGAGGAAGAAGAATGTAAAGTCTCTGGTATGGAAGAAGGAGCCTCCATCCACATACTTGCAAATTGCACGGCAATTCAGAATCCTAGTGCAGAACACCTAGGATAATACTGGATAGAAAAGGGACATTTATGTAAGTTGAAGCCTGCAGATATCCTAGAACTCCTCCGGGAAATAGGATTAAAGGGATTTGTCTATGAGACTTTCCTCAGGAACTAATTAAGAGTAAGATTTTTTGGGTCTCAGTGAATGTCACACACTATATAAGTATTAAATAAAAATACCATTTCGTTTACCCTATTTATAAAAATACATTCATGTGAGCCTACAAGTTTGTAAATAATGTCCATGTTTTTCTTGATGCCATATTTGATATAATTGTTTTCCCAATGCTGTGAGTAAATTAACATGAAAGGAATTTCTAGCGAAGAAACGGACCATTCTAGGCTTTCAAACGTGACCCCATCGGAATCATTTTTCAAAATTTAAATAGCAAGCCGTTGTATAATTTTTTTTCTCAACAAGACGTGCTGAAATATTAAAATTAAACAATTCCAATCACGATTCAATACAAATTTTAACATATGTCTTAAACCAGCGTTTACTTAAAACATTAACAACCGTACATGTGTTCCAAACAAATTATTTAAAAACACGCCAACTCGGCTCACAATCGTAATCATCGCAAATGAATAGTTATTTCCAATTCTTTTGATGTCGAACATAATGAATATAATTTCAAATTGTATCTGTGAATTTTTTCTTATTCCCCAATAACGTATACACGGGAGTTTTGAAAAAAAAATCTTCCCGTCCACAAAGCATTCTTAGATCCACTCGATACAAATATAATGATGGCATAAATAAATGAATGCAGTAGCTCTGTCCAATTATCGACAATTTTCCTTACGTGTAGGTCATCAAAGTGCCCAATAATCAGTTACGATTATTTAATAATGAATTAGTATTTGCCTTTTGATTATTTCATTTTACCTACTCATGGTTAGTGCTAAAATCGCCCTCAGCAAGTTGCTGTTTCTAAACAAAGACTAAATTGGAAAATATTCTATTTTTAATCCACTCATAATCCAATCAATGAAGTAAAAATTTTCATTATGTCGAAAACTATATTGATATGACTATTTAATTGATCTCTCTGTGCACTTGAATCTGTTGGAATCACAAAGATTGTTTTTTTCGTCGTCTGATATTTTAATAATTATCATTAAATTCAATTCAGAGACTGTGCCATCTGTTATTTGTGAAGTTTTCATTATTTAAATAAAATATACCTATACTAGATTGACTTTGTTCTACAAAGTCTGTATGACAACAGACAGTCTACAACATTTTTTCGAGCATTTTTCGTGAAATTTAATATGCTGTCGATATTTTTTTCAACAGTGTACATGGCGACAGGTTAACAGTCGTTGATACTGAATTATTAACACTCTTCATTAGCAGAACTTGCTCTTGTACATGTATAAGTAAAAAAAGTATATAATGGTATATAATATAAACAGTTAAAGATAAAACGTAATTAAAAGAAATAATAAAAAAAAACACTCAAATTACAAATTTTTAAAAAAGATTCTCGAAGATAATTATCATAATATAAAAAGTCTCATTTAATCGGGACATTTGCACGTACGTATTCTTTTATTTGTCTTCTGAATGATCCCAACGTATGACACTGCATAAGTGTATTTGGTAAGCTATTAAATAATACTAGCCCAGAACTAAACAGTGAGTCAATATCCACGTAGTCAGCACCAAACTTAAAGATTAAGTGCACTATTTATTGTGTTTTATGCATGCATGTCCGAAATATATGTCATCTGGTCACAAAGATAACTCGGTAGTTTCTTATTCTTAGGTTTAAAAATGGATATCAACAAATTCAACGTCAGTCGTTGTTTAACAGACATAATTGATACTGTATCCATCATATATTCAATGGAGGTGCGCTGATAAACATTTAAGTACTGCCCTCATTGCCCTATTCTGCAGCTTTCGCAATCTGTTCTACTAGCAAAATATATCAGTGTACTGCAATAGTCAAAATGGGGCGACACGATTGACCTGTATATAGTCAGTCTTGAAAATTTAGAAATTTTACTAGCCACTCTATTTGGGAAATATATTTTAGTTGCAATTTTTCTTTCTATGTACCTACTTAAAATGCTCATGTAGATTTAATTCTGGATCTAACATTACCCCCAAATATTTAAACTTAAATACTCTCTCAACCCTTTCATCATTTATTGTAATGTTAAATGACTTATTAATTTTACTGATATTGCCTTTTTCCCCCAATATCATAAATTTGGTTTTCTGAATATTAATTTTCAAACCATTGTCACACGAGTTGTCACATAACCACTTAAATCGGTCCTCATTTAAATATTTCTCTATTTTATCTGCACTACCAGCAAAACATAGCATAGTGTCATCTGCAAATAATTTAATTTTATACCTTACAACCTGCCTCACTATGTCATTAATGTACAGTAGGAAAAGTCATGGCCCCAAAACGGAACCTTGAGTAACTCCTAGGTCCATATCTACCATTTCTGAGAATGAACACTTATACTTCCCAGACTGTTTTCTATTTTCAAGATAAGACGTCAACCAATCCAATACTTTACTCACAAAACCATACTTACGCAGTTCAAGTAGCAATAGCTCTCTATTCACAGTCTCAAATGCTCTCTTAAAATCCAAAAATACTACACCAATAATCCCTTTCTTAACTAACTCTGTCTTCCAAGAAGAAACTAGGAATTGCAGCGCAGTTTCGCATGAGTACGATTTCCTGAAACCTGACTGTTCCTGAACCAGTAAATTTTTTCGAGATACGAAGTTCATTATTTGATCTTTAACCGCAATTTCCAGTATCTTCTCGTAAACATTAATAGGACGATATTCTAATGCTAAAATAGTGTTCGCTACTTTTTCAATTGGAATAACTGTTGAAATTTTGCTACTTTTTCAATTGGAATAACTGTTGAAATTTTCCATTTATCTGGTACTGTTCCACTACTTAGGGACGTATTAATTACATTCAGGAACCCATCACCAATTATTTCAACCACTAGGGAAATAACACAAATTAATACCACTACTGCTGTCTGCAGTATTTTTTTTAAGATTTAACAATTTGTCTTAACTGACACATGTCTATTGGTTTGAAGTGCTCCAAAAAAATGTCTGGTTCCTGCATAAAATTTAACACGTACTCATAATCGTTGAATGGCTCTATCTGACTAATTATTTGTCTTTTAAGCTTTTTATAAAGTAAACATTGAGTTTAGAAGCTATGTCTGATTCAGTTTCGACCCATTCCCCATCAAAATCAATGCCTTCAACTCCTTTCGTTTGTTTTCCCTTAACTAATTTTTGAATTGATTTCCACATTTCCTTACTGTTGCCTTCATTATCATCAAATATCTGTTCCGAGATCTGTTCATAACATTTTTTTGTTTCACTCCTTATCATGTTTGTAGTTCTATTTCTAGCTACTTTGTATTTATCCCAATCTTCTTCAGTTTTTGTATTTTTGGCTTTGTGATACAGCAAGTCCCTTCTCTTTATCTGTGCCATAACATCATCAGTAAACCAAATTTTTATTTTAAAGTTGTCAAAGTTCTTAATAGTTTTAAGCGGAGCAAAAATGTTTAGACTTATGACAATTGTTTCAATGAGCAATTCAGATATTTCATCTACATTTACATTGTTTGGCTCCCAGACAGAATCAAGCATAGAAAACTGAGAGCTTATTGTATCAAAATTTTCAAATTCTCTCTTTAATGAACAGTCAATGATTTGTTTTATTGTTTATGAACAATTATATTATCAAATGAAACCAAGATATTTTAGTGATCTGATACCTTTGGAGTATGTGATACACTACATTGCAGGTCTTGGTAGTTTGTAATTACATAAGCAATTAGTGTTTGTTCAACATTTATGTTGAAAAGAAGAAGAATAAATCGATTAAGAGGAGAAACTATGCAAAATTATATAACCAAAATATGGAAAAGTAAGATGTGAAGTGCAGAAAATAGGCTATTGGAGACTGGCGAGGATACTGGGCAACAAGAATATAAAAAATGAAATCCTCCTTTGTTTTGTTTCATGTTTTTATCACACTAGGTAAATCCCCAT